>JAJHUR010088820.1:1203-43335 GCA_027495735.1 Lutjanus campechanus | reverse complement strand
AAAAAATGTTTTGTTGTGCTGTTGCTGAAGTGAGATATCAGCTTATATCTCAGCTGAGAGGAGCTCACTTGCAGACGGAGCTGTAGAGTTGCTCCCACGTTTACAGTCCTCTGCTATTTGCAGGTGGGAGTCTGATCTCTGGCCCTTTATTGACTGCTGGCTCACAACCTTGACAGTTCTACAGCCTGACCTCTGCCCTGACAATCACGCCTCCTTATCAAAGCACACGCTCAATGTGAAACTTAAAGGCAACAACTTGTTGATTTGCTTTATAAATGAAACAAGAAGGTGCTGTATGATGTATGAAGTATTTATCTCCCAGTTTTAGTTTCAGTTCTTGATAAGAGAGTTTTGGTGCAAGTGGTGCAGGAAAGTCATATAATATTCCTTGTTATTTTGCACTATAAAGGGACAGTTCACTCCTAAATCAAAAATACATATTTTCCCCTGGCCTGTAGTTCTGTTTATCCATCTAGATAACTTTGGTGTGAGTTGCAGAGTTTTGGAGTTATCAGCTGTAGAGATGAAAAAAGATTCACTGTAGAACCCTCTGGGTCGCTACAGTTTAATGGGACTAAATGGCACTTGGCTTGTGGAGCGCAAAGTGCCAAAAATATTCATTTGAAAAATTCAAAACCAGTGTCTCTTTCCAGAAATCATGACCCGGTTACACAAGATAATCCACACACCTTGTTGTGAGCAATTTCATGTAGGAACTGCTTTCCTTTTTAATAGAGAGAAAGTAGTTCTGGTTGACTCTACTGCAGAAAAAAGTAGTTCCTACATGAAACTGCTCACAACAAGGTCTGTGGATTACGTTAAGTAACCGGGTCATGATTTCTGGAAGGAGACACTGGTTTTGAATTTTTCAAATGCATTTTTTGGCGCTTTGAGCACCAAAACCCAAGTGCCATTTAGTCTCATTATGTTGGAGAGAAGGCAGACATCTCTATGGCTGATATCTCCAAAACTCTGCAACTCGCTCAAAAAAAAAAAGAAAAAAAAAGAAAATCTAGTTGGATGAATAGCACTACAGGCCAGGGGGGAAATGTGTATTTTTGCCTTTAAAGTGAAGCTGGAATCAGAGAATTTTGACTATTTCTTAGTCAAACAGATTAATCAATTTATCAAAATAGTTGGCGATTAATTTCTTTTGAATAGAAAGAAAGTAGTCCCAGTAGATTTTAAAGTAGTTCTGGTAGATTCTACAGCAGAAAAGATATTCAGTTTACTTTTATAGAGGACCAAATAAACCAAAGACAGTCACATTTGAGAAGTTAAAAAATGGCTCCAGACAATTTATCAGTCATCTAAATCATTGGCGAATCATTTAAGAGTTATTGATGGACTAATTGTTGCAGCTCCAATATTTGTATGCATGATGTATACTGTATATATGTATGTATATGTTCATAAGTGTCAGTTTGAAAAGAATATTGTTTTCTGTCCTTCTAACATCATCTGACAGCAGTAGAAAATACACTATATTGCCAAAAATATGTGGACACCCAAACATTACACTCATATATATGACTGTCGGACTCCTCATTCCAAAGCCATGGCTGTTGCCCTGCTCTTATTATCACTGGTGATCTGGAAAGGCCTTCTATAAGATTTTGGAACCTGGCTGCAGGAATTTGTTCACATTCAGCTACAAGAGCATCACAGTGAGGTCCAGCACTGATGCGGGACGATAAGGTCTCGCTTCCAGCTGTCATTTGGAGTTGAGGTCAGGGCTCAGTGCAGGCCAGTCAAGTTGCTCCACGCCAAACATCACTTTAGGCAACTGTTGTTTTTTTAAACATGGGCATTGTTATCTTGTTGAAACAAAGAAAGGGCCACCCCTGAACTGCTGCCACAAAAAGTGGAAGCATGCTATTATTAAATAATCATCCTATACTGAAACACTAATATTTCCCTCAATTTGAAGTGTGGTTGCGTAGAAGCACTTCTGTGGACAGGGTCAGTGCAAAATGTATTTTAGCCATTCCAGCCGTCGTTAAATCTATATCGCTCTCTCCAAAGCAACCGGACTCCACTGACAAAACCTGTAATTTTATCTCACAGCACACAGGAGTTGCTGGTCTACTGCTGCCTCGATCTGTTGGAGTTTATGTTTTTGTGTGACTTCTGTGAATCCAGATAAACCCTTTAAAACACCAAAGTCACACAATGACAGAAACAAACTAACAGCAGAGGACCAGCAACTCCTTCTGTGTTCTGTGAGGTGAAACAACTGTTTTTGCTTAAAGAGTCTTGTGGCGTTGGAGAGCGCGATGTTGGCTTTTCTAAGTGGATCTTTTTTAACTGGCTAAAATACGTCTTGTTGCTGATCCTGTCGACAGCAGTACGTTTCTTAACTTCTGTGCTGGTGCTCCTTTCTGCTTCTCTAAACTTTTAAACCCCCATTTCAAAAAAATCCAAACTGTCCCTTTAAATATTTACTGTTGTTTTCATCGTGGAGGGATGACAGTAAATACTTCCAGCAAAATATGAAAATTTAAAGGCTCAAGTGATTCACGTTATGTAACAGCCTGTCCTTGGTATCAATGACTGAATGTATGAATGGATTTCTGCACGAGTGAGAAACAACAGTTTAATTCAGCCTTCTTTGTTTTCACAGGGGGTTTGGAAAACAAGGATTCCAGTGCCAAGGTAAAAACACAACTGACATCTGACTCATTCAGATATTATGAGAGCTGTGTGTGTGTGTGTGTGTGTGTGTGTGTGTGTGTGTGTGTGTGTGTGTGTCACGTGTGCAGTATGTTAAGTATAGGCTGTAGAAAACTCTGCATCTCCATGACTGCTTTGCTGTTGTACTGCTGTCACACAAACTGTCACATTTAAGGTTGAGACATCTTACTTTCTTGTTTGAGCCTCTTTGAGACAGCAGCTCCATTGAATTTGTGCAGCTGACGTGAGGAAAGGATGTTTGTTGGCCTGTGTATCTGTGGTTATCTCTTCTAACTGTTGTCTGATGATGAGAAACGTGGATAAATACTGAGGATACCATGACAAAATTCTGAATAAACTGACCTCTTTCATTCTTTCACAAGCTCATTTTAATGCACCGACTCTATTTCCATCCTGCTCATGATTTGTTTGCTGTTTTGCAAAGATGGCGTTATTTGTTTAGCCACAATGAGTGTAGTGTTATTGTGGTCGTAATGTGTCTGAAGCGAGTGGCCTCGAGGACATGAGCCTAGAATAACATTATTTTAGAGGGATGAGGTTTGCTGTTGGTTTCTGTGTTCTAATATGAGTTCATTCCTTTTATATCTATGACACAGTTTATGAGCTTGTTGGCATCGTGTTTAATTAGATTGGTAATGCTGATTATCACTGTGATAATTGGAATCTAATGTGTTATTTAACTGCTTACCACCAGTAAAGTGGTTCCTAATAAGTAAAGCTTGTGCTTAGTAGAAACAGGCCTCTTGGTCGAGAACAGTGTGGGTAGAAGAGACATAAGGAAGTGTGTTTGGTTTTAACTGTGTGAGCTGGAATCAAAGGAACGACAGGTGAGACTATTTTTTTGAGAAAATCAGGGGGATAAAGAGTGAAGGAATGGAGGATTGAGAGGAACAAAACGCACAAATACGTACAGATCTAGTTGCCCACGTCAGGCCCTAAATCCCCGAACATCGCTGAAGGTGGATTTCCCATCAACCCGCCATTTTGAGCTTCAGCATGCACCAACTCTCAGAATTCCTCATCTAATGTGGAAACATCTGGGCTTGCCAAAGTGAAACTCTGGCGACGGGTGCCCAGGTAGGCGTGCAGATGATGATAAACTGAGGATCACTTGGATACAGTCTTGTATAGGTGTATCTTCAGGTTTGCTGTCGCTGATACCTGAATGTCATTTTCAGTTTATTTTTTGAAAAAGTTAATTTCCTCCACTTTCAAGAGAGACCTGAACCCAAATGAGCACTCAGTAAAACGACAAAGAAAATACACAATAATAAAGTATATGATTTTATATCATGATACAGTAATTGTTCTGTAATTTCAGTTTGAAAATGGCTTAGGATAACTATACCATACCATCACATTTGATTATTTTCTTCATAGAGGTGCATTACCGCCAACAACTGTCGCTCTCATGTTACTTGTGACTTGAAAGCAGTGCTGCCGCCCAAATCATGTTACTTTCAGCTTAATTCTCGAGCTCACAAGATCATAAGAGATCATATGAGAATCCAGCCCTGATTTGCTGTGTCGCTTTCCCCTGAATATATCAGAGCGATTTGTTACATGCACTTCCTGTCATTTACATTTTAAACACACTGAATTAAAATCATTGCTCCTGCATTCTTTAATATTTGATCACAGGTAGCGGTGGGCGATATTGGCAATTTGATTTGAAATAGCCATATCATATTGTACTTCATCACATTTGATTATTTTCTTCTTTAAATTGTTTGATTGGCAAACCAGCTTAGAGGTGCATTACCGCCACCAACTGTCACTTTTGACTTGAAAGCAGTACCGCCGCATTAATCACGTTTGTTTGCGATCCAGCTGGATTCGCAAGATCACAAGATCACCTGAGAATCCGGCCCTAAAACATTATGATTTATATGTGTATTACATGAATTTGTAGTTAAGTGCACTCTGTTATTTTACATTCTAAACACACTGAATTAAAATCAGTGCTCCCACGTTCTTTAATGTTTGACCACAGGTAGCAGTGGGCGGTATGACCTAAATCTTCTATGACAGAACATGTAAATTTATAACATTATGCAGTAATTGTTCTGTAAATTCAACTAAGAAATGGTTTAAAATCACCATACTTTCTTCTTTCAATTGTAACTACTCCTTGTTTTCTTGTCACTCTCTTCTTTTGTTGTGGTTGGCAAACCAGCTTAGAGGTGCATTACCGCCACCAACTGTCCTGCAGTCCAGCAGGATTGGCGAGATCACAAGATCACGTGAGAATCCAGCCCCGATTTGCTACATAGCTTGCCACGAATATAGCAGAGACGATAAGAAATAGTTCCTGCAGTTGAGCGTCAGATATTTCACAGCAGTAAAATCTACATCTTGATTGGAGATGCTCTCGATGGATTTCCTCTCTCTTAGTGGTTCAGTAGAACAGAAGACAGTCTCTCTCTGCTGGAGCCTCAAACATAAACACTTCACCATGCAAGGCGTTTGATCTCAATGATTCAGAAGCTCTTCCCTTGAGTGTGTCAGGGAGAGTGAGCCATCCAGAGGTCTTCATTCAATCATTAGTCATCATACCAATGCATTTAGATGGTTCATGGTGCCTTGTGTGGCTGGGAAATGTCTACATATAGAAACACGCGCACGTATGTCTGCATGTAAATTCGTCTTCCCCCGGCGGGCGTGACTGCCAGCGGCCCGACACCCACTCGTCTGTGCGATCTCCTCACACAGAGGTGAGATGCAGTCAGCTCTCAAGCTTCATTTATTTGCTCGTACTCGGGTGGAAGCAGGCTCAGTAATGAGTCAGTCCAAGGTGTCGGGAAGTGTTGACAGCCCAACATGTTTCTGCATAACCTGACATTAACGTCAGCGTGTCCGCCAACCCCCTCATCCTCTGCTTCCACAGCGAGTTGTCATTGTCACCCTGCCTCATTGTTACCGTCACCGCGTTTGATACAGGAGATGATGAATTGAATGATTAGAAGGACGGAGAGAGGTCTTTAACACAAATGGTGCTCTGGAGGTTTTTCAGCTGCGTCAAACACTGAAAACATCCGGACAGCAGGTTGGATCAGCTGCACCACTCAAAAACTGACCACTCCCTCTTCTTCCGGCATGACTCCATGCCTGGATCTGTTAAATAAATAATGTGTGCCATATGAAGAGCCTATTCAGAGAGAGAAAGGTCCCCACTTTATATCTGTTTAGCCATCAATTATTAAACCTCAGCATCTATAAAATGAGGGATGAGTTCTGAAGCAGGAACAGCGAGCCTCTCAGTGACTACTTCAAAACGACAAAGTGACAAACCGGAGAGTGGCATTTATTTAACAAGAGTGACATTTAATTTTCAGCCCTGCAAATGTCTGCTTTCTAAGAATAGGGTGGGCTGCACAGTATTACATCATGTGTGTAGTAGGGTTGGATGCCATTGTCCATCACAATGGCTGACGGCCATCGACCACTGAACCCTCTACCATTGTAACACTGTGATTTAAAGGCCGTCTTTGTTTGAAGTAGTGTGTCCCCTCAGACTGTTGACATTTGATCCGATCTAGTCTGAATTCAGTACCGGTACTTAATGCTACCTTTTTTTTGGGTACTTTACTTGCTCTGTAATAACAAAAATGTCATTTCTATTGTAGGAATAAGTAAATAAATAATCCAAACTTTGCTACTGCCATTTATTTTGAATATTTTTGTTATTTAATTAGAACATTTTACACACCACATGAAATCCCTACAACCAGCAGCCTGTCAGTCTGTGACCAGGGCAACGCTGTTGTTCATGTCACGGAGGAAGCACATGCCATATCCTTCCTGTTGTGCTGTTGTTGTTGTTGTTACCACTGCTGTGCTTGCAAATGGTAATATTTCCCTGTTGAAAGCATGCAATTTGCAAAAAATTGGTTTCATACTAAGGTTTTGGACATAGGAATGAACCTCACACACTGTTGTGGGCCACCAAATAGCATGTTGGTAAGGAGTTTCAAACACAGCCATTATTATTGTTATTCAGTTTAGTGTTGATGCACATCCAGTCAGAGTTTTCACCATCTGGAAAGTTTGTTTAGGTTGTGCAATGTAACTTGTGTAATGGCTGTAAGATTGTGGCATTTGCATTATTTCCCACGATGTATCACTGAGTTTAAGTTCACTATTTCATGTTCAGTGGCCGAGTGTTGGCTAACGGTAGTAAAAATGCTAAGCCAACCAAGACAGTGAAAAAAAGCCCAGCTATCACCGACAACAACTTAAACAACTAGCTAATTAATCACCTGAAGATGCCGATGAAGTTGTTGACGCCTCACTTAAAGTTTCGTGGTCCACAGAGGGTTAAGTTAAGCTGTTTAGATGCTAGCTGCTGGCATGCTAAAGGTATGAAAATGTTGCACTCTCTAGCTTTTAGTTACTGTATTTTGGGCTTTATTAGACGTGTTGACCATGCCATTCCATCCCATTTGCACTTGCAGTTAGAAGTGCAAATGGGATAGCACTTGTCTTTGCACCTGTACTCTGCACATTGACAGTTAAGTTGAATCTACACACTTTATTATGTTGAAGATTAACTAATTTGTCAGCAGGTAAAAAAAAAACAAAAAAACCTCAAACCACCCTCAGCACGACTCCTGCAATGAAATGCTAGAGCAGAGTTAATGTTGAGGAGAGTTAATGTTGTGGAAACAAACAAGCCTATCAGTAACCACCTTTCTAGATGCTATCTGCTCTGGGAGCGATCTGTCTGTTGTCAACTGGCTACTTTTCCTGCAGAGTCTTATTTCAAGGCTCTGGCGCGCTGCCGTCGCGCAGCAGTGGGGTATCTCAAATCACCGTTTAGTTGACATTGTAACACAGCCGGGCAATTTGTAGTCATGTCACTCAGTAGATTTACCATTCACATCTTGTTGACTTCACAATGTGGGCTGAGGGTTAGGGTTTCTCATTTGGTTTTCACCTCCTGAAGCTGTGATTCACCAAGGGTTAAGCTGGCAGCGTGAGCCTGTTCTCTGACCTGATTCACATTAATTCAGCTAAACGTATTCATAGCGGGCTTCAGTCTTCTGTTGGGCCAATAAGCGGTCCTCCGTAAGTGTTTGAGGGTCAAGTGCAACCTTCAAGGTCACCTGTCCTCTGTTGGCTCTTATTAGTATAAGAATCTTTGCTTGCTCCAGATTTTTGTGCAGGATTTCTACAACAAAGTGGCTTTTTAACTGTTTTAAATGGCATCATGAGGCCATTGTGTCCTGCCACTGTGAGCTGAAACCAACAACCTCAGTTTAGTGTTGAAAAGTTTTGATGCTGATGCACATCCAATCAGAGTTTTCACCATCTGGAAAGTTTGTTTAGTTTGTGTAATGTAATATGTGTAATGGCTGTAGAATTGGGGCATCTGGCATTTACACGTGTAGCTGATAGGCTGAGAGATGGCACTTATTTGGAGCATTTCCCATGATGCATTGCTGAAAGTCTGCTATTTTATGTTCCAAAATGCAAATGCCACTGTTTTGTTAGCTTATTTAGTTATGCTTATGTTGGTAATTGTCATTTTTGTGCTGGTTTATTGTTACACCACGAGTGAGGTGTCAAGTACAGCTCCTCACTCCAGCTGTTCATCCCCACCAGCATTTGGAATGTGTTTCCCTTGTATAATATGCTAATGTTGAACAACTCTCAGTTCATGCTGTTTAACATAGATAACAGATGTTGTGGAACGTAGAACGGAATGCGGATCAATGATGCATGTCCGATACCTGATGAATGATTTACAGCAATATAATGCTCCCATACAGATACTGGATCGGATTGGTCCCATCTCTTATTTGAGGATGTCATCTGGCGCTTTGGGACACACTGATCAACATTTTTCACCATTTTCTGTCATTTTATGGACCAAACAATTAATGAAAATTGTCGGTAGTTGCAGTTACATCCCCATTTCATTATTAGTCTTTCAGTCTATCTAACTCTGCTAATGCTTTTGACAGATATGAAGCAGGAAATAATTGCTTAGACCTCAAAACTTTGGCTCACAAACTGATGTTCTTTCTGGCAGTGAATGAAAATAATCTCTTAAACTGCTGCTTTGTACCAACTACAATGGTGAATTGTCTGGGGACATTTCAACAAAGACTAGAAAGGTAATGTGAAAGGAGTAAGGAATAACAGGAGGGATGAAATCTAAACTAGAAGGCTGTTCTCCTTTTTTATTCCAGGAGAAAGAGTTTTCCAGAGCCGTCCACAGTAGTGACTGCAGAAGTCTTCATAAACTCATCCTAATGCAGATCATTTCTGGAGTGTTGACCCCATCCATGGATTTGTGCTCGCTCAATGGTTTCTCTTTAAGAGGACCTCTGAGTTCGTCGGTGGATTGGACATTAATTGGCAGACTATAGACAGCTGAATTTCCCCCGAGGCTTTCCAATGTTCTCTGATACACATGAGGAGAAGCTAATGAGTTTTGCTGTTCTGCCTCCCAAGAGAGACGACTGCAGATCAGGGGTGACGAATGTTTGACCCCTGTTTTTACCCTGCCAGCTAAATGCATTTGGAACAGTTTTATTTTGTGGTTCTGTCTTGAAAATCCAAAAAGCAACAGCAGACCTGCTACAGAAACAAAACTGAACTACAGTATGGAGGGGTGAGAACCAGAGACATTTAACAGGGTGGTTAGTGGTTTCACGGCCCGCACTGACAGTTATATATGTCACATGAAAGCTCTTGATGAGCTCTTCCAACTGAAAAAGAGCAAATGTAAATGGTAACCAATTTAGAGTTATTAATCAGAAACCAAAAGGTGTAACACTGAACTTTTTGAATCAATCTGAAACATATGAAATCTGCTGTACTTGACTATTTTTTATCATCCCTAATGTTTGATCTCTATTTTTTATTCAGTGAACTGATATAACAAATGTACATTTTTATATGATATATTATAAGATGAAGAAGAAGTAGAAGAACATTCTTAGTAATCTCAATTTCAGTTTGTTGTTTGTTTTGGCTCATCAGTGTAATGTAGATACACCCTTTTTTTGTGTTGTATATCAGGCAGAAAGGGGCATGTGACTTTCTTTCAAATGAAAAAAGAGATTTTTTTTAGTTTTTTTTTTTTTACAATAAATGTAAAATTATTGTCCATTCAATATACTAAAGATTGAATTTAGCAAAGTCAGGACAAGTATGGTCATTTTTTGTTTTGTCTCTCCCGTGAAACTGGTCAGACGTCACTTCCGCCCCTCCAGCTGTCAGCCCTCGATATGAACCTGGCAGCGAGCATCATGACAACTCCAACACACTCATACATAAACCAGCTCTGCCTCTTTGTTCCGTCGGTGGTTAGTGGTCTTGTTTGATGTGTTAGATCAAACTCTGACAGTGTCAGACGACTAATAATGACTACAAATGTTTTCATCTGCCAAACCCCATTAATGCACAGCGGCTTTGTTTACCTCGCGTGGTTCAGTGTTTGGACAGTACTCAAAATATCCTTGTGCACATCCGCCACGGTACCATCCCAATAAGGTCTCTGTTGACAGGCCATGGAAAGGTAAACTCTGCGGTGTCCACGGTCTACACTGGCGCACAGATTCTATTACTTGTTCTTTTGTCTTTCTGTTTTTAACTTGACCAAACAGCATGTACTGCTTAGACGAGGTCTTTTCTGCTTCATTTGAGCGCTTCATCCTTAAGTTTCATTCAAAGCCTCAAGTTCATAATGCTCAGTGTTCTGCACTGCAGTGGCCAGAAAGACAAGGCAGATCATGTGATAGCCAGTGACTACAAACTGTCCAATGTGGTCATTAAAGTATAGACATCAAGCAGCCAGAGTCTGACAGCGCCGCGGCTCCATTTCTGTAATGTGGCAGATCAGATCTGTGTTTCATACATTGGTCCATGCTTTCATTTCTCCAGGGGGTTACACAGCCTATAATAAACTGACATCTTTTCATGAGAAACATGAGACTTTATTACGATTTAAACCTCAGGTGGCCTGAAATAAACTACGCTGATATGTGCCTCAGTGGGATATGCTTTCACGGTGAAATGACTGGAAACAGCAGTATAGTAGTGAAGCAGTTTTTTTTTTCTTTAGTTCATTACACAGAAAAAGATATAACATTACCAGCAGATCAACTAATATAGACCCTTTTAGTTCTGACGAAGTGATGACTCCGAAAAAGGCAAACATGAATCACCTCATGACTAAACAAAAATATCATCTTGTTGTGTTGTTGGATGCCGGAACAGAAGTAGTTTTATGGCATACCAGCTGTCACTGCTATTAAAAAAAACAAAAACAAAGTTAGATACGGTTAAACACGATGAACGCTGGGAAATGTGGGCGAGCCGAAACAAAATAAACGAAATGAAAATAAATGTTCTCATACATATTTTCCCGATTAAATCGAAAAATACAACAAATAAAGTTTCTCTCTTTTACCGGACAAACCCTTATTGACCTCAGTAACTCCGGTAACCCTGGTCACACTTTTACCCTTTTATTCTTTTATACCTCTGAAATCATCTGCATCCCATAAATACATTGTAATTTGAATTGAATTATATACATATTAAGACTTTTGTACTACAATTTGCTAAATTGCAGCCAAAAGTAAAAAGTTGTTTTTCTTGTCTTACAGAAGAAATAAACTGATTCTATTTTCACTTCAAACTCCTGTCCCTCTTTGTTTTTAACACCTCATAATTATATTTCAGCATACTTGAAATCTTTAAGGCGGTTTCTTAATTTTTCTCAAATTTTCCAAGTAATAGACTTTTAGACTAGTCAGGTTAGATAGATAGATAGATAGATAGATAGATAGATAGATAGATAGATAGATAGATAGATAGATAGATAGATACTTTATTGATCCCAGAGGGAAATTCAATTCCAGTGGCAGTTAGCTGTCTTTGTGACTGCTGCATATTTAAGAAAAACTCTGATGATAAAGTTGTCTGAACTGGCATTTTAGAGTCAACTACACTCAAGTTTCCTGACTGACATGAGTTGCCTGTGCTTAGTTCTTTCACGTCTTAAAATTAATGATCTATTTTACTCGGAAATTTTGAGGCACTTGGCAAACTTCTGGTCCGTTTTCCCCAGCAAACATTAAGAATCAAACCAACAAAACTTCTAGCTAGTGGTAGCTAACCTGTTTTGGGATATTTTTCTGCCTCTGCCTAAGCTTTATTTTTCAGGACTAGCGTTGTTAGTTTCTGTTACTTAATGGAGGGCAGTTATATAAATGTAGTGGTGTAATAGCAGTGAGCAGAAAACCAGAAAGAGATGGATAAAACTTTGAAGTACTAATCCAATGGGACTGTAATTTTCGTGCCCCCTCAGATTCTGGGCATGCTGAAAAAGAAAAGCCTATTTATTTACCCGCACAAATTTGGGGAAATGAGGCGAACTTCAAACAAAAAAGGGCAGAGCCGGGGCGTCGTTTCTTTCATTTCTGTCACGATTTCAGCCTTTAAAGCCCCGAAAGTAATTTTCCTTCCCGGCCTGTGGCCCTCCAAGAACTGATTCTGGGGAAGAAACTGGTCGTGACGGAGACTTGAAAGCCTCGTTCGCTGTGGTCCTGAGATTCTCATAAGCCCCTCAGCCTCAGCCGGGGCTGTGAAACCACAAACCAGACTACAGCTGCATCTGTCGCTTAATCTCTGCTACCTTAGCGGCCGTGCCTTTGTTTGTGCCTTATGCTCTGTGTTGTTTTTAAAGCGGCGGTATTCTTACAGCAAAGAACCAGATTTATTGCTAACAGTTGAATTTCATTTCTCTTTTTCCTCTCTTTAATCTCTGTCTTTTGAATTGTTTGCCTCTTTCTCCATTTGTTCTCTGTTATTTTTTGGGCTCCCAGCCAGACGGCTGCCCCCTGCCCTGGGGAGCTGCCTACAGGCTGGGGTGGCTCCTATATGGCCACTTTCCGTCTCTCTTTGTGCACACAGACACACACACACACACTCCCACATACCCAGTCCCTCCTTCTCACATAGTTAACATAGCAGGACTGTGCTCTTAGCGGTAAGATGTTCCAAGCGTTTGGCCGTTTATAATGTTTTGGCCCAGAGTTAGGTGGACATCAAGATACAAGATTAAGACTGAAGAGGCATCGTGACAAGTGTGTGGGCATGTGTGTGTGTGTTGTGTGTGTGTTTATGAGACAGAGAGGAAGGGGGCAGAGTTCAACAGAGGCTAAATTTAGAGTCTCTCCACGGTCCCCTGAAGAGACATGCTGCTATGCATAGAGTTGCTTCTGTTTATAAGAGGACACTTGCTCTGTATTTAGATGGTCACTGTGTGATTACATAAGGCCTTTGTCAAGGGACGCGCATGTGAGTCGAGTTCTGCAGATGTTAACAAGATACTAACTTGACCAGGGATACGCAGTGCCAGTGAAAAAGTTTCTCAGTCACTCTTTGCTCTTTAATTTTTTAATAAGAAATGGTTCAAATTATACCAACAGTGTGCAAAGCAAAGGTGGCTACTTTGAAGAATCTATAATATATAAGCAAATAGACACTGACTTCTGCACTTGCAATTGAATACTTCATAATATTTATATTATAGTCATTACATTTTCATTGTAAATGCAAAAAACAATATGCAGGAATCTAACATATAAAACATATTTTGCTTACTACATGATTCCTACATGATGACTCAGGTATTAATCTAAGATGTCGAAAAATAATAAAAATAAAGAAAAAATGTGTATGTGTTCAAACTTTTGACTGGTACTGTATGTATGTTTAAGTCACCCTCATTGTTTCTTTGTACATGATCCATTACAAATACAGTTTCTCGTGTGATAGTGTTTCTGTCATGTTTTTTTCAATATTTGGAAGAGGTTGTTCATTATTTCTTCCAACAGAAAAATTCAATATCTCAATGAAAAAAAAAAAATCAATAAATGATTTCTTCAGATGTGACAGAGGCTAATTGGCTCATTGATTGGTTATGTCTGTTGTTGGGCACAGAGACACTCAGGCTATTTTTATTAAAAAAAAGTTTTAACTCAGGGTGTTTAGAGGGACAGTTCAGCCCAAAATCAATGTATACATATTTTGCCTCTTACCTGTAGTGCTCTTTATCCGTCTAGATAGTTTTGTTGTGAGTTTTGGAGATAACGACTGTAGAGATGTCTGCCTTCTCTCCAATATGATGGGAGTAAATGGCACTTGGCTTGATTAACTGGGTCGTGACTCCTGGAAAGAGACAGTGTGTGTTGGATTTTTCAAATTGATTTTTTTGGGCACTTTGAGCGCCGCAAGTGGTTTGCCAATCTGTCATCTCAAATTTTATTTGTATAGCCCAATATCATAAATTACAATTTGCCTCAGGGGGCTTTACAGTCTGTACAGCGTGCAACAGACGCTGTCTTGTAGACCTTCGAAAGAGAAAAAAACCCCAACTTTTACTGGTATTGGACCGGTACTTGGCATTGGCAAATAGGCATAGTTCAGATATCGGAATTGATGTGGATTACATTGGAAGGAATCGGAAGGAAATAATGGTATCAAAACATCTCTAGTTAAATGTAATTTCAAAATAAATGTAATTGTGTCCCGTTACAGGGACTGAGAAAACAATGTAGTTAAATTACCTGTTACTAATCAAAATGCTGGTGATTACAAAGGGTTCACATTCAGATATCTTCTATTTCTAGTTGTTTTGATGTCAGACTTGTAGAAACCAGTCATTGCTACTGTGATTGACATCTTTATATCATTTGGATGATGGTGATCAGGACCGTGATCTGCACGGTGCTCCTGGAGAGATGTGGCCCATCTGACAAGAGACCATAATAACTAATGCTGCTCCAGCAAATCCCCAGCAGTAAAACCTCTTAGTCCTATAAAGCCTCCCCAGCTGTAAAAGGGTCACCACCGTGGACTCCTGTTCACCAGTAGTTAACTCTCAGCTCCCAGCTATTACTTTTTATTACCTTCAGCACACACTACTCCAACCATCTGATCCATAAGCAGGAAAAGCAGTCAACATTACTCTAACACCACCATTAACAGGACATTGAGCCGGGATATCAATGCACTGTAGTTACAAAAAGGCTTTCAGTTCTGTAGCTGGAGCCAGAGAGGCTTGTTAGATGAAAATGAACAACAGTAGCTCTCAAAAACCTTGTTAACCAGGCGCTGCTCATTTCTGACTGGCTGGTCACCACTCAGTCAGTCTTCAGGTGGAAACAGCATGAACCTGTTGGACAAACACGAGCAGCAAGCCGGCAGCAGCATTAAAGGTGCAGTTAGTGCCTCTGGAGGAAGGTAGTTGTTTGTTGAGTCTCACTCCCAGGCTGTGAAACTTTTTAGAATTTTTTTTTTTTAGTAATGAGACTAAATAATCAGCTATCATCTTACAAACCTGTGTTTGGCCAAAGTTTCCCATCACGGGCAGGATTTTCTAAGGCTCGAAAACAAAGCAGAGAGGAGTAGAAGTCTATACTGCTTTGGAAATCACATGTCTAACATACTTTTGTGTTAATAAACAGAAGTTCACCAGTTCTGTGTAACAAAACATCTGGCGTGTCAGGTTAAACAGTATGTATCTTTCTGGACACAATACTCAACGCGTATCATGTCACTTCCTGTGAGCATCCTTGCCAGTTTGAGATGCATAACCATAGTAACCAGTGCCAACAACAACCTTATTTAAAGAATATATTTTGCCCGGCAAAGTGAAACCTTGCTAACACTTAAATTTAAGTGTTATTGATGTTAACACCAGAGCTGCCTTGGTTGCTGTCCACCTTTTTCTGTTGTGTTGTCCTCAGGTTGTCCTTATGTTGTCCTGCTTGTGGGATAATTATGCTGGTGTCGTGTCTGTTGCTTGCATCCAGTAATATTTCCCCAGAAATAGTATGCACCTTGCATACTGTTGGTTTCTAGTGACTTCAAAAATAAATTGCCCGCCTGTTTTAACTTTTAATTAACTAACTAACTAATATGTAAAGCTGTGGTGATCAGAAGTGCTCTGTGCCTGAGTGAGCAAGAGACGACACAATGCACGTTAGACAAAAAGTGTTTTAAGTCATTGTCAGTGGCAGTAGCTTAGCATTGGAAAGATAAAGATGAGCGGGAAATTATAAAGCAGGCGTCGGACCACTTCAAGCCTCCATAACAGCTTCAGAGTGCCTTGATTCTACAAGTCTGTGGTGCATTACTCATGGGATGCAACACAGTTCTTCCCAAAAACAACGAGAGGCTACAAAATCAAATATTGTCCAAGACTAAACAAACGCGTCCAACTTGTTTGAACCATTTCCATGTTCGCCATTATCTTTGTTTAGATATGTTGAGAAGAAACTGAAGACATTCCGTCAGTTTGTTTGGCTTTTCTTTGGGTGGTACTTTTCTCTGTGTGTGTGCTGTTTCGCTGTAGATAAAACTACTGTATGGTTACATAACAGCAGTTGTTGACAGCTAGCTTGTTTCAAAGCATTATGGTTCATGATGAAGCTGGTCAAAGATAACACAGACACAAAATAATACATTTCCTAATGAGGTGTCTTTTGATAAAATGGACCAGACACATTCAAGGTCAAAATGTGACTCCCAAATATATTAGAAAAGCTAATAAAATGCAAATAATTATGACTTGTGACATGCAGATGGTGTCTTTGTCTTTAAAAGAGAAATCTGTGATATATTTACTGTAATAAATCATAAAATGACCATGATGTGCTATCAGAGATCAAGGAAATGTGTTAATTAACGCTGCAGTCATGGTGTCCCCCTTGGAAATTACCATTCTGAACCTGAAATAACTGTATTGTATGTCTGTTTCACATAAATCAGATGCCGAATTTTCGCTGAACGACTAAGTGTCTGTTTGTAAGTCGTAACAAATCATTAATGATCTTGTAGAAGGTGTAGATGTTTATATCTGTTAAATTTAGCAAAATTATAATGAAGTTTGGCAGATAGTGAGACAGGCAGCCGCTTACAGTAACTCGTTGTCAAGAATGTGTTATGTCATAGCAGTGGGCTTTTGTTTTCAGGGTAACAGGCTGAACTTTACATTGACAGACAACTGACAGTTAGAAACAGGCTGATCAACTTACAGTGGAGGACTTGTCCTCGCTTGTTGCTGTCAGTTTACGAGTTTGAATGCATCCTGCACTCCTTCAGAGCCCCTTGCACCCTGCCTGTCTCTGTCGTGTCTGGGGATTGCAACCTATATAATTTACAGTGTAAGCAGTACTCATTTTTGCTACATATTGCCCCTTTAAGCCACAGTTGAATAAGTCTTAATTATCATTGTAGAGGTGAATTGAAGGTGCTGGCCAGCAGCTTGGTTCTGACTTCAAGCAACACTGCCAGAGTAAACTGAATGGCCTGAATGGTTTTGGATTTCCCTGAAAGCCTCTTGTCCCTCTTCCTGTTTCTCGCCAATCAATTCAGACCAGCTGCATTAAGATTAGACTAATCCATCATGGCGGCCTGCATTATTTATCACCTGAATTCCCACCATGCATGCGGTGGAAATGCCGTGTTGTGTTCAAAATGCGCCTCGTAGCTCTGATGTGTTTGGCGCTGTATGAGGCGGTGTTTGCACAGAAAAAGATGCTGCTGTTTATCATATTTGTCGGCCCAGAGGGACTGTGGTGGAATATGTAAATCCCAGTGCTTACAGAATGAGCATTCGTTATGAATATTGCTTTTAAATTTATGAGACTGAGTGCTGATGCTCAGTCAAATATGTCAATGTTTGAAATGATGTTTGTTGCTCCCTTGCTGCGGCTCTTCTCTCCGTGCCCCGGAGCGTGTATTAGATTACCTTCTGGGCTTCCATGGAGACCCCGGACGACACGTTGATGCAAATCTGCTTGTCTCTTGGCGCAGGACGGCTCCTGCACGGAGGGAAATACATCCTCTGACACCTGCATGTCATGAGATAATAGAGTGCTGTTCACTTCCTGATTGCATGCTGTCATGATGCAGCTCCAAATCTGTTTCACAGTTTGATGAGGGGATTTGTGTGCAGGAAGGGGACCGACTGAGCAGTCCCAGGTGGGATGACGTCCATGTCCCTGCTGTCATGCTGATGTCACATGGAATTTGAGTGGTCAGATTTTTCTGTCTCTGCCTCTCTCTGTCAGCTGGAAGACAAACATCACGGGGGCTTTGTTCCGTTGTCAGAATTTGACAAACAACTTTGAGCTCCTGGATTTATGATTTTGCATGTTGGCTCAAATGCCGGACTGGACCTCACTGCTCTTATCCCTCCTCATATCGGACTAAAACAGTACAGGAATGTCCATTAATTTAATAATTGCATCGATCATCTGTGATCTTAACTCTACGTTGATGTGACATCTCTATTATGTTTAAAACAAAATGTGATCCAGATTGTTTTGGGCCTGCATTTATTAATTTTTATCCTTTTTCTGGATGTGTAATTCCACCTGCCAGTATGACACTTATTATTGGTAATCAATTAGACCAATAAGTAATATTTGAAACTGATTTACATTTGCAGGAAAAATGAAAATTTTAGTGCCTGAAATGAGAATAACTGCTGTACTTCAACTCCACTACATTCTGGAGAAAAATATCCAACTTTTTACTCTACTAGGTTTCACCTATTTGATAACTTTACTTATTTTGCTGATTCTGATTATTAATCCAAAATATAAATTCATTGGCGGCCCCTGTGGACAAGAGAGGCAGAGTTTCCTCCACCATAACCACAAAATCAAAAAACAAAAATAAATGTATCTATGTCAAAATCTCCTTCTCTTAATTAATAATTAATTCTTCTTTTAATGAATTTCCCCTTGGGGATTAATAAAGTATTTCTATTCTATTCTATTCTATTCTCCTTCTTCTTTTTAACTGGCTAACCTACGACTCATGGTAACTTTGCCTGAGAAAATATAAATACAGGCTTGTTTTATCTTATTTGCGACCCAGTGGCAGGTATTAAGAACAATAAAAAATAGTTGCTCTTCTTGCAGATACTCTCGTTTGCTTACGTAGGTCTAATGTGGGTCAAACTGTTTTTTCTGGGGACCCGCTTTTTAAAAACGACAAACCATCACCACCCGATTCACGGTCGGAGTTAATTTATGCATAAATGAACATTTGCAGACCATTTTTACTGCCATTTCTGCATCAGAAATGTAATCTAGACACACACATATACATGTCTAATAAATACGAGAGAAATAAATGCATTTAGGCTAAGTTAACATCTCGTTTTTATTTCTGCTCATCAAGAGACAAACCTCAACTCAAATTCTTAAGTTTTGAAATAACCTAGTTGTAGTAACCTGCTGACCGAGTTGAGTTTTCTTCTTTAGATAAACCTGAATCTTTCTTTAGAAACTCAAAAACATTATCACATTATCAACATTATTAAATAGTGGTTAAAGTTTATTGTTTCAGTGTCCTGATTTTAGAAATAAAATGCCTCCATTCCTTTGTCTTTTTCACAAGTTTTAACCACTTTTGAGGGATCATTACAAAAGTATGTGTTCATTTATAGATTCTATATTTTGTGAATTATAATCTGTATCAAGAATATCGGCCAATATGTCGACATTGGAATATTGTCGCTCCCTAATATCGGTATCGGCATCGTCATCGTCGTCAAAAATTCAGTATCGACTGGGCCCTAGTTTGCAAACCTGCAAAATAGATGTGATACTGAGGATTTCACAATTTTTTAAGTGAGGGAAAACTAAAACCCAAGTGACTCAAACACAACTGGAGTTCATACAAACAGCTGTTTTGTGTTTTATTGACACACTGTTAGAATGATTCCACATGGACTATTATTTAACAGCCGCTATTGGACGGGTGTGACATTTTATTTTATCCAGAATATAACAGTAATCTGTTGCTGCTCTCATAACTGCCATTCTGGCTTCTGCCTTTTCTTACTACACCCTCGACATTTCCACCGTGTTTATTTGAACCGGCAATAAAATCTGCGAGAAGCCCTACTTTCTCATGCTTGGCCTTGGAAAGCAAACCCAGAAATATTTTATGCATGAGCGTGTGGAGCATGTGCGCGTGTGTTGATGCTCGTGGAGCAAATTAGTATGGACGGTGTGTCCGTGTGGAGCCGGGTGGAGGAGCGGGCCCTGCCAGCAGCTCGGTGTTGTGGTGTCTGCTCTGTGTTCGCCCGGGCTCCTGCAGGAGGAAACGTCAGGCAGCTCGCTCGTAATGGACTCTGGTTTGAGAGCGTGCAGATGCAGCATGGTGAGCCTCCTCTGCACGCGGCGATCCCTGCGTTTGGCTTGTCACGACTGGTTTTAGTCAATATTTATTGTGTCGAGCTACTTTTAAAGGGCTTGAATACAAATCTGCCAGGACCTGCGTATTTATCATGGGAAATTATTTTCCATCTTTTGTTCCTTCATGGTAATGTCTTTGGTAAAAGTCAACTGTAAAACAAATGAAACTACTTATTATCAGTATGATCCCAGGACTAATACAGACTTCCATTATTATTGACTCACTGTTTAACAATAACACATGGAGGAAGGCATGGTACAAGAGACTGACACGCTATTTCTGCACTGACAGACACAAACCATATCACATTTCCAGTAAAATGTGTGACTTGCTTTTCCTTGACTGGAAAGTCTTACTTTCATACTGCTGCTGCCACAGCTACAGTATGTTGCTCTCTCTGCCTTAAAGGGATAGTTAGGTTGATTTGAAGTGGGCTCATATGAGGCACTTATCCATAGTCAGTGTATTAACTACTGTAGATGTACATTTGACACATTCTTAGTTTGTAGAAGTAGCAGGAGTCCCGGTGCAGGAAGCTAAGCAATGTGCTGCTGTGGACAGGGTCAGGAGCCACCTGAAAAGGTCCACCAAAAAAAACAAAAACAAAAACAAAATCAGTTTAAGAGCATTTTATTTTAAGAATGTTTTTACCGCTTTACCTTGTTATCAGATTCCTTTTCCAAAGGGACACTGCCGTTACATGAGCCAAATATTGCTCTCTCCTTAGTCGAAAATAGTAATTTTACCTTGCAGAACACAGGAGTTGCTGGTCTTACCTGTGCCTCAGTCTCTTTGTTTGTCTTATTGTGTGATCTTGGTGTTTTAAAGGGTTACATCAGATTCACCATAGTCACACAATAACACTAACTAATTCACCAACTGAGGCAAAGGGGTAGACCAGCAACTCCTGTGTTCTGTGAGGTAAAATTACTTGCAATATACTGAATCATAACCCCTGTATTATGATACGTACTGTATCGTCAGATTAACACTGGTTTCCTGTAGGGAAAGGCTGTTTGACAGCAAGGTAAAGTGGTGAAAATATTCAAAATATAGAGTAAACTTAAACTGATATTGACTTTTTTTTTAGGTGTATCTTTTTTCAAGCAGCTAAAATATGTTTTGCTGCTGTCCCTGTTGTTTACCTTCCTACACTGGTATGTCTACTGCTTCTACAAACCTCACCGCCATCTACAGTAGGTAATACACTGACTATGGATAAGTACTAGAGATGTCATGAGTCTTAGAATCATTGATTTGATTTGATTTTTAGTTTTAAGGTCACGATTCAATTCAATTCGGTTTGATTTCACAATTTAAACGTTCTTCTCCTGCGCTGAGAATGCTGCCATCCAGACGACGTCTTTTTCACAGACGTCCCTGCTTATTTCAGTTACAACAGAGCAACTTTTGTAGTAAAAGAGTTCAGGTATGAGACTGCACCCCACTGAAAATGTGAGGGCCATTATGAAGTGCAAAATTCGACAGTCTTGATTTGTAAAGATCAACAGATCATTAGTTTTACGCCCTGGCACCGTCATGTACATTTCCAAATTCTTCTTTAGTGTATGCTACCAAGTGTCACAAAGGCAGAGATGTCCTACAAATCAGATTCTACAGACTTAAAAAACATCATCAGGTACAGATTCCTGCAAAAAAACAAAAACAAAACAAAAAAAACCTTATCATTTCGATCAAGATGAGCTTGACACCCCCAATAAATACCTGACACAACCCTACTTAATGAAATCTTTCCCTTTAACATATGGGTGCAGCAGTCCTGTGGAGTTGTTTGGGTGTAGCTGAAAGGCATTCAGGGAAGTGTAGGAACATAACTGAATTTGAGGGAGATGAGGCATGCTGAGGGCAAAAGGAAACAACAGAATGGGAGCTCGGAACCACGATGAGCGTAACAGATATGAGGCCAGTGTCAGCACACATTATCCCTGCAGATACACGCTGTCCTTTCACAATGCACAGATTTGTGCTAGTTAGGTTAGTTTGACCTATTAAAAGAACCTCTGCAGCAGCCGTAATGGTTTTTAAAATCATCCATTTAGATTATTAAAGCCACGTATACGGTCTCAATGTTAAATCTCCTTTCAGATGCTTGATGATAATGTTTTGAAGGGGCAGAATGGTATCATAGGTGCTTAATGGGAGCTTAATGGGAGCTTTTACTTGAATGAAGCGCTCATTCAGCCTGTTCTTTTTGTGAATGGAACCACCTGTTGTTCTGTCATTTGCTCGTAGGAAGTGTGCCCGCTTACTGGGATTAACTTTTGGGACTGGATGTGAGCAGCAGGGAACAATCCTTCCCTTCACCTCTGAATCGATGCCGTAACATCGACAAGTCACAAATCCCACATCTGTCTGCGTGCAAACTAGGTCTCTGGGCTGGCTGCTGCCCTGTCCCTACACTCTACGAACTGAGGGTTCCAGAAGGGATCTTCTTGTGGTTCTACCCAGAACCATTTGCTTCTGAAGAGCCCCTTTCTGAAGACTGTGTAAGACTAAGCTGTCTCTTATACACATCTGATGTGTATAAGAGACAGATACAAATCTGCCAGGACCTGCGTATTTATCATGGGAAATTATTTTCCATCTTTTGTTCCTTCATGGTAATGTCTTTGGTAAAAGTCAACCGTAAAACAAATGAAACTACTTATTATCAGTATGATCCCAGGACTAATACAGACTTCCATTATTATTGACTCAGTGTTTAACAATAACACATGGAGGAAGGCATGGTACAAGAGACTGACACGCTATTTCTGCACTGACAGACACAAACCATATCACATTTCCAGTAAAATGTGTGACTTGCTTTTCCTTGACTGGAAAGTCTTACTTTCATACTGCTGCTGCCACAGCTACAGTATGTTGCTCTCTCTGCCTTAAAGGGATAGTTAGGTTGATTTGAAGTGGGCTCATATGAGGCACTTATCCATAGTCAGTGTATTAACTACTGTAGATGTACATTTGACACATTCTTAGTTTGTAGAAGTAGCAGGAGTCCCGGTGCAGGAAGCTAAGCAATGTGCTGCTGTGGACAGGGTCAGGAGCCACCTGAAAAGGTCCACCAAAAAACAAAAAACAAAATCAGTTTAAGAGCATTTTATTTTAAGAATATTTTTACTGCTTTACCTTGTTATCAGATTCCTTTTCCAAAGGGACACTGCCGTTACATGAGCCAAATATTGCTCTCTCCTTAGTCGAAAATAGTAATTTTACCTTGCAGAACACAGGAGTTGCTGGTCTTACCTGTGCCTCAGTCTCTTTGTTTGTCTTACTGTGTGATCTTGGTGTTTTAAAGGTTTAGTTCAGATTCACCATAGTCACACAATAACACTAACTAACTCACCAACTGAGGCAAAGGTAGACCAGCAACTCCTGTGTTCTGTGAGGTAAAATTACTGTTTTTTTTATGAAGGAGTTTGGTGCCTTTAAGAGAGCAATATTTGATTTAATTTAAACGTTCTTCTCCCGCGCTGAGAATGCTGCCATCCAGACGATGTCTTTTTCAGAGACGTCTCTGCTTATTTCAATAAGACAATGCCAAGACACATTCTGCACACGTTACAACAGAGCAACTTTTTTGGTAAAAGAGTTCAGGCATGAGACTGTACCCCACTGAAAATGTGAGGGCCATTATGAAGTGAAAAATTTGACAGTCTTGATTTGTAAAGATCAACAGATCATTAGTTTTACGCCCTGGCACCGTCATGTACATTTCCAAATTCTTCTTTAGTGTATGCTACCAAGTGTGATATACTGTAACAGCTGGTAAGCTACACTGTGTCGTCTTTAAAGCAGGGCTGCACAAGTGATCAAAATTTCATTGGAATCTCAGTATGGATTTTTGCGGTTTTCAAATTGCAGGAGGTGCAACGTTTGTTGAAGGCAAAACGTGTGTCAAAAAGGCAGAGATGTCCTACAAATCAGGTTCTACAGACCTAAAAAACATCTTCATCAGGTACAGATTCCTGCAAAAAAACAAAAACAAAACAAAAAAAACCTTATCATTTCGATCAAGATGAGCTTGACACCCCTAATAAATACCTGACACAACCCTACTTAATGAAATCTTTCCCTTTAACATATGGGTGCAGCAGTCCTGTGGAGTTGTTTGGGTGTAGCTGAAAGGCATTCAGGGAAGTGTAGGAACATAACTGAATTTGAGGGAGATGAGGCATGCTGAGGGCAAAAGGAAACAACAGAACGGGAGCTCGGAACCACGATGAGCGTAACAGATATGAGGCCAGTGTCAGCACACATTATCCCTGCAGATACACGCTGTCCTTTCACAATGCACAGATTTGTGCTAGTTAGGTTAGTTTGACCTATTAAAAGAACCTCTGCAGCAGCCGTAATGGTTTTTAAAATCATCCATTTAGATTATTAAAGCCACGTATACGGTCTCAATGTTAAATCTCCTTTCAGATGCTTGATGATAATGTTTTGAAGGGGCAGAATGGTATCATAGGTGCTTAATGGGAGCTTAATGGGAGCTTTTACTTGAATGAAGCGCTCATTCAGCCTGTTCTTTTTGTGAATGGAACCACCTGTTGTTCTGTCATTTGCTCGTAGGAAGTGTGCCCGCTTACTGGGATTAACTTTTGGGACTGGATGTGAGCAGCAGGGAACAATCCTTCCCTTCACCTCTGAATCGATGCCGTAACATCGACAAGTCACAAATCCCACATCTGTCTGCGTGCAAACTAGGTCTCTGGGCTGGCTGCTGCCCTGTCCCTACACTCTACGAACTGAGGGTTCCAGAAGGGATCTTCTTGTGGTTCTACCCAGAACCATTTGCTTCTGAAGAGCCCCCCCTTTTTTTTTTTTGAAGAAAGGGTTCTTCAGGGGCTCTTTGGAAGACTAAGGGTTCCATCAAGAACACATTTCATCTAAAGAACCCTTCTTAGAAGAAAGAGTTCTTTAAGGATTGTTGAAACTCTTGAAGAACTCTTTGATCAAGGGTTTGCCAAGGGATTTTGTGTCATAATATAAAAGGATTCTTGGTAGAACCCCCTGAGTGAGTACTAGATAAAACCCTTGGAATATGAAAAGGTTCTCAATAGAACCCACTGTGTGTACTAGACAAAACCCTCAGAAAATAGAAAGGTTCTCGGTAAAACCCCTTGATTGTGTTCTAGATAAAACCCTTGGAATATTAAAAGGTTTTCAATAGAACCCCTGAGTGTGTTCTAGCTAAAACCCTAAGAATGCAAAGAGGTCCTCAGTAGAACTTCCTGAGTGGGTTCTTGTTGGCCCCCTTAGTAGGTGGAAAGGTTCTGGATAGAACTTAAAGAGAGGGCTCTTGATGGATTATAATTACACCATAGAAGGGTTTTCTGTAGAAGCTCACATAGGGGGTTCTGTGTGGAACCTTTCACAGTTGTTTCAAGATATAGCCCTATATCTTGGGTTCAAGGTAGAACTCTCTGGAAGGACTCCAAGTGAAAACTTTCTAAAAATGTTTTACCAGGAACCAATTTTTTTTTTTCTTTGGGGACAAGCCAAATGACCCTTTATGGTTCTCATATGCACTTTTATTTCTCAGAGTGTAAGCTGGCTCGTCTGTCCTGCCATTTAACACAGACCTCATGTTGGCCTCTGCGGATAAATAAAACCTCAGTTTCGGCGTTCTGCTCCACATCGATGGCTGGTGACCTTCAGAGATTCCCAGAGGTCAGCTCCTCAGGACCAGACATTCTCGGGATTTACTGATCACTGTCTGTCTTCCACATCCGTGTGGATCTATAGCTGCAGTTTGGAGGGAATTTACCTTTAATTAATAGCATTCACGTCATCAGCTTTGAAAGGCAGGCTGGACGCAAAGACAGCAAAATCGAAGCAGGGGATACACTTCATGTCATGGAGAGCAGGGGTTTATACCAAATGGGTTTCTTTATTTGTTGAGTTTGTGATATCACACAGTTTTCACTTGAAGGGTGAACTGTTTGTTTATGATCAAACTGGTGGACATATCTGAGGAGTAAATGTACCTACCTGTTTTTCTGCCGTGTTTTTCCTCCTAATACGGTGCAGTCAAATTGTGCGATACGACGCTGAGCCTCTTCTCTTTTCCCTCCTGCCTGGCTTGTCTTTGAAATTTGATCTTGGCAGCTGCAGAGGCATGCACTTAGAACGGATCTCTCACCCTCAAAACAGTTTGGAAACCTGTTGAAATGCTTCTGTTTTCCATTCCTGCCTTTCTGAGTTGTAGTTGAGCTGGTTATTTTTGTATTGTTATGGTGTCTCTAAAGCAATAATACAATAATGCAATAATGAGCTTGTGCAATTGAAGAGGAAGAATCAGATAAAAAGATTGGTCCGTCCCAGGGGAACTTAACTCGAATCAGACAAATGATCAAACTCATGTTTAATTTACTGTCTGGCCAGGCTCCTGTTCAGAAAGGAATATAAAATGGAATATTTAATTAATTTATTTAATATGGGGCGCACTTGATACGATGACTAACAGCCTGGTCGCTCGCACGCAAATTAAGAGTCAACTTTGGTGAACTTTTAGCAGCCGGAGTCACCGACTCGACTAATTGTAAAGACGTTCGCCATGGCAGGCGATGGCCATTCCCTGGATTCGTGTATGAGTGACCGGGTCTTAACACAAGAGCATCACAGGTCCACATGTTTTGGGCACATCGCACCAGGCTCGCAAATTTAGTGCACTGTTGAGCTGTAATAAAAGCTGTAAATAAAGAATTAAGCTACGTTTACACCGTCCCAAATCTGATTTTTATTTTTTTGTTCATGTCTGACTATGACCTGATTTTTTTTTTTCAGGACAAAATTCATGCGACTTTTACGTCACTCATGCACCTTAAAGCATCTTAAAAGACCCTTGTGGAGAGGTGCTGGCGGATAAAGTTAAAAGCAGCCCCTGACATCCTGAAATCTTGGATGAAATCTGTTTCTGTGAAGCCGTTTCACATCAATCCCACGGCTCCACACACACACACTCCTCTGTAAAGAAGGAGCACCCGTTATTATCGTCATCGTCAGCTCATGAATTTGCTGGCTCCCACTGCACATCGACTTCAGGGGCCTCCATGTTTACTTTCAAACAACACTGCACTGCATGTGAAGCCTTTCTTCGTGTTAATTTGTGCATGCGGGTCAGTTCAGGACTGTGACCAGTTTGTACTGGAACCAGATGTGGGCTACATTTAAAAGCTAAAAGAAAAACCTAGATCTGAGCAACAAATCAGAATTGAGGTTCAAGACTTGCAGTGTGAACGTAGCCATAGAAACTGGACAGTAGATGTTTGAACTGTTGACCCCAGCATCTGACCTCTCCCCCTTTTACACCAGTTATTACTCTTGATTGAACAGCTACAAGCTTTTATGTTTTCCTCCTGTAGATTGATGAACCAACCCCCCCTGTGGTACATGATACCACAGCAAAAGATCGCTGCCATCAGTCGCACTGAAGTCACTCATGGATTACAGAGTACTGAATAATCCTGATTATGATAAGTTTCATTGGGCTTTATCGTATCTATCATCACCAGTAGTTACAGCCGCATCGCGCTCGCTAAGCCCGTGTGTCCAAATGCGCAGTATGTTGTCCATTCAGCTGTATTAGTTTGCTCCAGTTTACACAAACAAATGCAGAGACGTATAAAGACTTAATGACACACATACACTCCTACACACACACACACAAATCGGTTTTAAAAGTGTCATTTAGGGCTGTATGTCAACATCTGCTGCCTGGGAGTGGTCAGCTGAGGCTGTCAGCTTAATCCATACGCAGATCATATGACCTGGTTTGTTATTGTTGTTGTATGACATCATTTTTTCTTATGGTCTCAACTAGGGCTTTATCGAAATCAAAATATGGCCAAGTGCAATATCCAAATGGCAGAACTTAGGGTAAAATGAGCGAATTACGGGTCATTTTAAATTCGTTCGAACTTGATTTTTTGAAAAAGTGACAGCCCTATTTAGAATACAGTTTGGTTATTGAAGAATGTGATTAATGCCTTTAAATGACTCTTAATTACGTCATTGTCCAAAACAGCATCAGGGTACTGAACAATGAACTTTCACTTTTAATTATTATAAACAACTATAAAAAAAAAACAAAAATAGAGCAAAATGTATGTATTTCATTTGAATTAATAAAAATAAAAATAAATAAATACATAAAATGCTGCCCATGAAGCTAATAAATGAAAAGAAGCTGCATTATGTTCTGCTAAAAGAAAAAAAAAGTTTCCATATAGGCACATATTAGACAACATATATGCCGATATAGCTGTGATACGCCGATATCGGGCCAATAATGTCGGCTGACTAATATTTCGGTCAGGCTCTAAATGTAACCCATTTTCCCCTGGAATCAATGAAGCATTTCTGATTCTGATTTATCTCTGAGTGGGCTAAATATCTGTCAGAATAATGCAATAGATTTTAAAAAATACCACAAACTTCAGCCTCCAAAAGATCAGACAGCTGAATCAACACCTGTGTCAACAAGAACTGAACATTGTGCATCTAACAAACTGACAAATAGGTGTGCTCTTGCCTTGCACTGGAGGCATTAATCAGTCATTTTCGGGGTGAAATAAGCAGGAGCAGATGCGGTGAAATGGAAATCTGTGTGAAAACAGCAGCGAGTGCCGAGTGAGCTTCACTCAGGCTGCAGTCCAGTGCACTGATAGGCTTCCCATCTGGACTTGAAAGACTTCAGACACTTTAAGTTTCAGTTTCAACCCAAAAATGTTGCGTTTGAGCCACATGCGACAGACAGACGTCCAATTAAATGTGTATTTTTAGCTTAGAAGTAAATATTTGCCTGAAGAGGAGGAAGGATCTGCTCCTCTCCTTGTGTCTTTCCATCTCTCTGTCTCCTGTCACCTCCCACACAGTTTGTAATTCCCATTGAAGTTGAGGTGGGTTGACAGCAAAAACGCCAGAAGTTCTCAGGCTGACACCTTGAAGCCCTCCAATAATCCAGACCACAGTCGCCAATTATAATGGATTTTAATAAGTCGAATCACAGGGTGGACACAGTGTTACATAAGCATTTAAAAAAGAATTCAGATTAAATTACTGATTATCTGTCAAAAAATGTAATGTAAAAATGTAATGTAACTTAATCCAAATATCACAATATATAAGTAACATAACCTGATTACTTTACTTACTTTGCTTAGATTACCTCAATGCCCAATATGGTGAAATTCTTTAGTCTAGTATAATATTTTATGTTTGTTGTTAGGTTTATTAATTCTTTTCTGTGTATTCCTTCCCTTGTTGTGTGCGTATGCGTGTTCGGATTAATTGCTGTAATTTAGCACATTTAAATGTGCTCACAACGTACACTAACGGGATGCTGCATAGCTAACGGTAGTGGTCGGTCTGTGTAGCTAACATTAATGGTTGTTTTGTGTAGCTTACATAAGTCGTTGGTCTGTGTAGCTTATGTTAGCAGTTGTCTGTGTAGCTAACATTCACAGTTGTTTTGTATAGCTAATGTTAGCGGTTTGTCTGTGTAGCTAATATTAGCGTTTGTTTTGTCTAGCTAATGTTAGTGGTAGGTCAGTGTAGCTAACACTAACAGTTCTTTTGTGAAGCTAACATTAGCAGTTGGTCTGTGTAGTTCATGTTAGTGGTTGGTCTGTGTAGTTAACATTAGGAGTTGTTTTGTGTAGCTAACAGTAGCGGTTGGTCTGTGTAACTAATGTTAATAGTTTAGCTAACATCAGTAGTTGGTCTGTTTAGCTAACGTTTGTGGTTGGTCTGTGCAGTTTATCTTAGCAGTTGGCTTTACCTTTAAATTAGAGCTCGAGTTCTTGGATGATGACAGTATTTTCACATTTTTTCCACTGAAGACCATGATAATAAATTGACAACTGTAAGATTTGCTGTGGTTTCACAGAGACCGGTGTTGTATGTCGTTCTTATGTCAGATCTGTAATCTGACTGTGTATTTTTTTCCTGTAGTTACAGTGGAATACGGTCACTTTTTTTTCCTATTTACACACATGAGCCTGGATATAAGTGATGAATCACAGGAATTCATGAAAGAATATATGAGAGAGTCAGCTGAGATGTACTGAACATATTTAATTGCAGCTTTATTCAATGAAAAAAAAATCTCTAACACTTCAATGCAAATGAAAAAAGAAGCTGTCAGTGTTCCTCGCAGTGCGTCAGTCATGTTGTGTTTTGGTTCTGACGCAGACCAGGTTACCTTGCTCCAGTACTTTGACTGCTGGATGGCGAGGATGGCTTCTCTGTTTTCTCCTTTAGCTAATGACTGTTAAACCTTTTATTTACAACTGGTAGACTTTCCCTGTCTGCATGTGTATCTCCCTGTCATTCTGTTTACACGGAACATGCGTATAGCTTTGTGACTCAGAGGTAACATAAGCAGGGAGATCATAACAGGGCTCCTGCTAATGCTTCCGGCCGAATGAACAATCGAATTTCCCCGGCTCTAATCGAATTTCTCTGGCTCATTATGGTTGCGATGGTTGTCCTTACAGACACTTTGTGATGTTGCAGCGGTGAAGAGTTTCTCTGCCTGCGTCTCTGTGCTACATGTGGTACTGAACGGGATCAGGTGCAGCGCAGAGATTTATTACACAAAATAAGGCACAAAGGCCTACGGGATGATGGAGGCAGGCGACAGTCAAAAACCACAGAAGCAGGCAAAGAAATCCAATAAGTCCAATAACAGGCAAAAGGTCACAACTTGCGGGTTCGGTGGACAAAAACAGGCTCCACATGTCAGATAAACAGAACGCAGGCTGGATAAACAAGACGAGAAACACAGGCATAAGTTAACAGTCTGGCAAGGAACAAAATGATGCCCCTGTCAACTTTCTGCATTTCCTATAAAAGCGACACACAAGGTCACATCTTAAGTTAGGTGTAGGGCTGCAACTAAAAATTATTTTCATTGTCAGTTAATCTGTCAGTTATTTTCCTGATTAATTCATTATTCAAAATATGGTGAAAAACGTAGATCAGTCTTTTCCAAAAGCCCAAGATGACGTCCTCAAATGTGTTGTTTTATCCACAACCCCAAAGATATTTAGTTTACTGTCATAGAGGACTAAAGAAACCAGAAGATATTCACACATGAGAAGCTGAAATGAAGGAATTTTGTCCTTCTTAAAAAATGACTCAAACCCATTTAACCTATCAAAAGAGGTTGTAAGCGAGTGTAATGAAAATGCTAGCTAACAAACTAATGTTAGCAAAACCTTAGGTAACTAGCTAGCGACGGATGATTAACTAGCTAGTTAGCTAGCATTTTGCGAATATTAGCTCATTTAAGATATGAATATGTGTCACTTTTACGGGTCCCCCAGCAACTTCTTTTAACCGTTTCAATATTTGGTTTTCTTTTCAATATAGTTGAGCCTAGCACGTAGCATATCTAAGTACAATAAACACAAAAGGAGAATGCTGACTAGAGTATCAAAAAGGGGCGGGACTTAGGAATGGTCAACAGTGCACTGACAGAACAAACAACTGTTGGCCTACAGGGCAAAATCCATGTTAACTGTTCCTAGTTAATAATTGATTGCCAGTAATGTTTACAATGGGATTTTATGGCTGAATCAGTTCTCTGTCTCATTAATCATCCTTGACTTGTTTGTGTATTTTATTGGCCATGTGGTCCAGGTAGGCATACACGCTTCTTCCCCCGCTTGAATTGAGCGCAGCATGCGCCGGCAGAGATGCTGTTTGAATGGTGTGCGGACTCTGCCCACTTGGCACAATCGCGGGCGTCCACCGACGTGGTAACGGCGCGGTCCCGCTGCTCGAGTCAGAGGGAATGTGGCTGGAGGGAGGCATGGAGGCAGATTGTGACAATAGCCCAACATTTAAATAAGCCAAACAATGCCTGAGCGCAAAATAAAATCCAAGAACAACAGATTTGTGCTTTTGTTCCATTTTCGGACCCATCTGGGACAACATCCAGCAAAATATGAAAGGCTGATCATTACCTTAAAGTGCTCCATTGAAGAGAATACAAAACAATAGAAAACCCAGGACAATGATGCACACGAGTTGGAGCATATCTTACAAAAGCTATGATAATAGGCATTCTGGAACATTATTTGGCAAAACAGCTTGAAACATGGTTCGTTCTGGCTGCACAGTGATGGCACATACAAGTAGGCTATTATATAAGCAGTTCGTCAGTCATATTGAGTTGCTGAAGGTTGTACGTTGCATAATCTTGGAGGAGTAGCATCCTCATGAGCTTTTTAAAATTGAAGCGGACGCAGCTTTTGATGAACGCTTGCGTGTTTAACATCAGGGGGGAAGGTTGAGGGCACGGCGCGGCTACAAAAGATGCATCAAATCAAAACAGCCGTCTGCGTTATATCTGCGCGGCGTCATCTTCTGCAGTATGAATGTCTCAAAAAGAAGACATGATGTCAGCTAGATGAATGCAACATGGGTTATGTCGAGTCGACAAAATAAGCCGCCTTTTCAGAAAGTCTCTCTGTTGTGTCCCTGACCAATGAAACTCTCCTCCACTTTCCCCTCCTCTAGCTTGTGGTTGCCTTTATGTCTCTGTCTGCTGGTGTTTTTTTTCTTTCTTTCTGAACAAGAGAAGAAGTATGTGGGAGGTAAAAGGCCACAGCAGATATGAGAAGATTCGAGTTTCACATCAACTTAACTTAAATTGTGTTGATGGGACCCGATGTACAGAAAAGAATTCTGAATGTATGAAGCAGCGGTGGTGGAGTGAGCCGTTTCCCCTCTGACTGACCTGGATTTACCTCTTGCAGACTGTTACATGTTTGTAAAAAAATCCCACTTTTTGTGAGAGGCATGGACTCAGCTTAATAAAAGGTGTACCTTCCAGAGGTGCACGCCACTTTGGGTTACGGATCAGAATGCTTTTAAAACTGAGAGGGTTTGGTTAATCCATGGGGAGGTGCAGCACCGAACATTACCAAGGATTAGAGAGGGGATATTACTGTCTGAATGCATTAGAGGTGTATTAGATAGCTCCATGATGGAGCGCAGACTAATGCACCACGCTCTGAATTACAGCGTAATCTGCATTTAATTGCCTTGAGTTTTGTTGTGATAATGGCATTATCTAATGGAAGAGCTCGAGAAGGGTTTGTACGAAGAACAAAAGGCAGGGGAAGTGGAACGAGCTGAGTCGCAGTTACAGATGTGGGACTCTCACTTTAGGGTGATTACACAGGTTGGCGTGTTTTTTTTTTTTTGCCCCTTGTTACACAAAGATCCCTTTCATTACGACTAAACTGGGTTGCTTCCAACAGTGGAAATGTCAAGAATGTGGAAAGAGTGTTTTGTTTTTTTTGATTGGATACAGTTGAGTTCTACAGAGTGGAAATGAAACCCTTGTTTTGGAAGAAGCCTTCGTCTGTGTGTAGTTTGCATGCCTTCCAGCAATTGTCAAGACTTGCAGGCTCTTCCTGTCTCAATGAAGTGACAAAGGCAACGCCCAACTACTAAAATTAAAAGTAATACCATGGTCATGTTTACATTACATATGTTACACTGGCAGGTTGTTCTGTGTGACAACACGCTCATTAAAAACACTTCAAATATCTCACTCATTCCTGGGAACTGGGACAAAACTGTATTTTCAGAGGTTTTTTGATTTTTATTCCCCAGTCATGCTGACAAAATATATTTTAAAAGATCAAACCTTTGGCTATTAAACAAACCTCTTTGTGTCAATTTTTTGGAATGAAATGTCGACTCCATCAGATGGAAAATCTTATGGAATTGATTTTTTTTTAATTTGCAGCACAGTGAGCAGCCATTTAATTTTTTAAACTTGTTCAGAGTTCTCTTAATGCTAACCAAAATGCATATTTTTTAAACCATAATTCTTATTTAGCTTTGATTTGGAAGGGCTACAGAGTTGACTTGCTATGGTTGAGACACATCTGATACCAATATTATTACATGAATTTGTCAAAAAATAGAAAGTTTACCAGTGCTTGAGCAGTATTCACACCTTTTTTAAACCAGGAAGTGAGTGAGACGGGTCCTTTGGGTATAGCTGGTAAAGTTGTCTGGGACATGGGTGTTTTCTGACTCAGGGCAAGTTTAGAAATTAAAACAATTAAAGCAAACCAAAACACACATATTTCATATATAAAAAATCCTTAAAGAATACATTTCCACAAAAAAAAAAAAAAAAAAAAAAAATGGAATTGGTGTTGATATTAGTATTGTTTAAAGTTTGTTGTGATAGGACATGATGTCTCCCAATTCTTCAGAATGGATGAGCTCCAAGAAATAGAGCGAAGACTAAATCTGTGGCACTTCCTGTCTCGTTTTTACACCTACAGGCTCATTGTTTGTGAGGTGGCATTTAATCTAAAAAAACAAATAAACAAAAAAACAAAAAACAAAAAAACACTCATGCACACACACACACACACACGTATGTGTATCCCTATTTTGGAAAAGGCCTGTTGCCCTGGTAGCAGGTTTAAACACTAAATATTGATTTGCTCAGTCCCTCTCTTGGTTGTCAGTGAACACATGGTCTCATTATGTCCCTTGTGTTGTCCAGAGTCTGTGTCAACCTCTCTGTCGTCAGTATGTGGAAGAAGAGGAACGCCTTAAACACACGGAACACAAAAACAAAAACTGAACCGCTTCAGCGTCAGTATGAAAAATCAATAAACAGCCAACTTCATGTATCTTGACAGCTGAGGTTCACATTTACACCTGAGTACAGAGCAGATAAGCCACACTTCCAAAACTTACTGTTACTAGGGCTCAGCGACAAGGCTCATAAATATATATATATATATTTTTTTATTTATATTTAGTCTATGCCGATATACAATATAAATATCAATATACACATTTTCTCTCAAGTAACCTACTGAAAATTCTCTAAATCTACCCAGCAGTATAGAAAGTAGTTAAAATTAGCACAACCTGAAACGTCTACAGCTGTGAAATGCAACATACACATTAATGCAACAGTAATAATTATACAAAAACTTCATATAAAACACTGACAGGGGCCATTTTACTGTACAATGACTACTTTAAATAAATTTTTGCTAAAATACAACATACTTTTGCCTTATTAAGATTTAGAATACACAGCTTCTACTTGTGGAGTATTTTCACAGTGGTATTAGTACTTCTGCTTAAGTAATGGACCAGCTCTGGTTCGTACACCTACAGCCTAAATGCACCTGTGTGTCACTTTACCGATTGAGGAAAATGGCCTTGTGGGTAACCTGTGTGTGTGACAGAGTCAAGTGGATTTGTTGTGATGGTTAGTCTTTCCTGGTGTGTGAGGGGTAGTTAGATTTATTGTATTAGCCATGAAGTGTACTAGATGAGTCCAAACAATTAAACATTCATTTCCAGTTCCTTTAACGTATGGTTTGTCAGAGCCTCTGCTAAACCCTCACAGTCTGGCGGCTCTAGTACTCAAATCTGGTTGGTCTGTTCCACCGAGTAAACCGTTCTCTGTGAGGACATGAAAACATGTGATGGGTCTTGCAGAAGTGGCATTCTGCCAACACAACGCGGACCGCGTCGTTAACTTACCCGAGATGGAAAATACCAGGTTGAATGTTAAAGACTGATGTGGAGAAACCAGATCGTTTCCCTGAAGCGCTGTGATTGATTTTTCATTGATTTCGATTTTTCAAGTGCGAGATCAATGTAAATATTGTTGGCAGCATTGATGACCTGCCAATATGGTTCAGACGTTAAATGGAAGGAACAGCTTGACAATTAAGCAGGAATTCGAGGCTCTCGGGCAGCTCAAACCACAAGGGGTGTTATTAAAGGAAGACTGCTTCATGTAGTCTGACTGAACTGACATGAGCTACAGTAGAAATACCACATTCTGGTTTTTTTTTTTTTGTAAATTCATGTCATCTTGTACAAGTCAGAAACATACAAGGGCTGAACAGGCATTGAAGACAGTCACTGAAAGCAATGAAGCCTCAACCTTGACGTCTCACAGCCTGAAACCTCTTTATCAAAATATGCTGTTGCCTTGCTTTCATAGTTTTATTGTTGGTTGACAGTTAATTATCAAACCACATCACATAACTGACTCTTTCCTTGATTTTCAAGGTACAAATTGAAGCACATGTAGGGCCGATAACAACTCTGAACGTTTGTTTGATCGAAAACATGACAGAAATATTGATCCCTTGCTTTTCATCTGCACGGCTCCCTCTCTGGTGTAAGATAACCGTAAGCCTCACCTTAATTAAACAGGATCTATTAATCGACACAGATGAGAGGTGTTTGGTGGTGGTGAGGTTCATTGATGAGGCTGAATTCTGTCTGGTTAGATTTCAGGCCCTAAACATCAGTGGGGGTTCAAGTCTTCATGATTAAAGTCAGTCTCTTGCTGTTGGTTCGGTTCGGGTCCAGCTAGTCCTTCGTTCAAGATCCTGTTCAATGTTGGGGATTAGTCTAAACCTTGGTGTCAATACTCGCCATCATCGATTGGATCTGTAAGTACAGTTAAGTGTTGACTCTGGAGAATAAAGCCGATTGTCTCCGTCTCCTTATCGGTTGAACACCTCACTGCAGGAAAGTTTTTTTTTACAGTACTGATGAGGGATGCACAGATCGACCGGACAGAGACTGGAATGCACCGGTTTTCATCTTGACTCTCATGGCCTGTCAGGTTCATATGTCCAATTCTTCATGGGTCACATTTAAATGCATGTGCCGCATAAGCGTTAAGAGGAGCAAGAGACTCCAAGAACAGGATAAAGAGAAGATCTATTGTTTTTCAAATCCAGTTCAGAGGAAACCACACCCACTTCTGCATGAAAGTGTCGATGGCATATGACAACCCAATCAGTCAGAGTCTACAGCTCTGAAGAAAGATACATTGGGCTGCAAAATAGTGAGTTGGGCCACTGAGTTTGATGAATTTACTTTTTTTCAGAGTATTGAGTGATGGGAAACGTTAAGGCTATCATACGTAACTCTGGTTGCCAGCGGTGGTGCTAACACAGCGGGTTGTGCCCGGCCTGCTGCCGTCCCTCTCGGGTAGTTGCTCATCACTGCCGGCTAGTCTGCCAGGCCCTTTGGTGGACCCTGCGGATCCCATCTTTTCTGATGAGAGGCCTCACCAGGAAAGATGACCCTACCGCCAACAAAACAGCACAAATATAACAGCATACCTCGCTGCGACTATCGTTTTTTTTCCAAGCTCGGCGCAGCCCTCCATGCAAACATCCGGCCCCGTATGCTCTGCCTCACCCAGACACCCTTTGGCAGGGAAGAGCGGCTTCGGCAGAGGAGTGATGCTGAGGAGGAGGAGGCCGGGCAGGAGTAGCTGAGACAGCCTCAATTAAAGAAAAGTTACAAATATGTTTGCGCATGCTGTCAATTCCATCTTAGACAGAAAGAAAATTGGAAGACTTAAAAAGTTGGAAATTGGACTTGGCTGAGAAAACTGCAATCAGTGCATCGGTAGAACTGACTGACTTGTTTTTAAGGCAGTGGACTAAGTTATTTTGAGCATTAGATAAAAAAGCAGCATGCCATTTGAATATCACAGAATAATGAATGATTAACATGTAAGTTAATTATCCATACATTTATGACCTAAATCATAAAACTGAAAGAATTTCCATCCAGTCAGGATAAATTCTTACGACATGTGTGGCTTTGATCTGATAAGGAGGAGGAAAACTTGTGAAACTGATTATCATAAATCACTAATACACTGACAATGAAATGAAACGACACATGAGAACGTGACGTTCCTCTGCCTGCACCTTGTCGGTCGTTTCACAATTCTCAGCCGCTTTTTTGAGACGCCATAAACAAAAAGAATCAGTGTAAACCCAGTTCCCTTTTAACTGTGTATAAATAGTTAATCCTGCCACACTAAAAAGTTCCCTTTGTTCCTCTAATAGATGATCTAAATGACTAGTTAATCCTGCCACAGATTGCAAAGTGCTTTTGCACAAAGACAAGATGAGACTTAAGTGACCTTAAGCCGATATAATACTGTAAACATTAAAAAAAACCAACAGTTTTTCCCAACAGAAGTGAGCTGTGTTGTAAGGGGAAAAAATTGACCCGGGTGTTAAAACAGTATCAACATGCAGCTCATCTCTAATGCCACTCTGGCTTCTGTGAAAGCGGAGACAGGGCTTTAGAGATAATTGAGGGAAAAATAATCATGTTCTCTTCATGTTCTGTCCCCACATTTCAATGAACCAACAACAAATCCAACAAATTTGACTTAAACCCTATTTTGCTCTTAATGTAGTCACCGCACTTCCTGGAATTTTATGAAAGCACGGTGACTCCGGCAGTTTGGTTCAACAAAAGACAAAACGGAACATGACAAATTTGTTATGTGACTGGCTAAGAGGACAGTTGGCCGTCAGCCGCCGTCCATTAAAGCAGGGGGAACATTTTGTACAGCTCCCAAATGTGACATGAAATGTATGCATTATATTTTAATCATCCCATTTCACTACTTTCACTTTCAATAGCCTACTGGAACGGTCACATGGACTGTGTGAACTGTGCGGTTGCACAGGGCCCTGTGTCTCTATTGGGGCCTCGGGCCTAACGCATAAAAATCAAAGTGGCTATAAGTCAGCCCCAGAGCATGCAGAATGGACTGCTTAATTGTGATAGTGGACCTTCCTAACTGGAGGCAAAGCGAGCGAACTCAAATGGATGGAGGGTGAAACGCTGCTGATTGTTTCGATTACGTTATGAGGACGTCCTAATCTGCTCCGCGTGGCAGAGAACAGGCTGAACAATGTGCTGCTTGTTTGAAAAAAAACCAAAAAAAAACCCTGGCTCTGTTTTAGCAAAGTTTTGCACACTTCTTTCACGGTTTCTGTTTCTCTTCATCAAAGTAGTCAACACGGAGGCGAGAGGCTTTATGAGCTTGAGTGGGGGCACGTTTTATACGATCCCCAGCAGACTTTTTATATGAAAATCCTCAAAAAAGGACGAGGTTTGGGAGTATACAGATACAAGACTGCACTGTTGCGATGTTGCTTGTAGAGTATGCACAGGTCCTTTCATCGGTACTTTGTATGCACTCATTTTCCAGTACAGGGTCAAATCTTATACCCTAAAAATTCCTTTAAAAACTTTAAAAGCGAACCCTATCTTTCACCGTTCATGCAGGATGTTGGGAATGATTGTGACACATTAAAGCCCCTGATTAATTGCTGTCTAACGTCTTTTCCCCACCCGCACTCCATTGGTTAGGGTTAGGGTTAATTCCGTTGTGCCTTGACCCTTTGACATTTACATTTTTAAAACCCCTGGCCTAGTTTATGAACTAATTTGATAACTGATCAGTCGTTTCAGTCCTTTTTTTAGGCAAAAATGTTAAACAATTATATAAGGATGTGCTGCTTTTCCTTGTCATTTGTATAGTAAGTGAAGAGTCGTTGGGTTTTGGACTGTAGGTTGGACAAAAGAAGCAATTTGAAAAGGTCATTTTGAGCTCTGGGCAGTTGTGATGAGCATAAACTGATCCGCAGATTAATTAATAATGAAATAATCATTATTTGCAGCCTTACCTCCATCATTTGCTGGCTTCCTAAATTGGTACTTAGTAATCAAAACTTTGACTAAGACTCACAGGATGTCGGAAGCATAGGAGAAAATTTGATGAAGAAGATGAAGACGGTTACTGAACGGGGTGGATAGTTTGGACATCATACGTCGGTGCAGGAAAAGTAGAGGCAGTCTGCACACTGAATACCGCCAGCTCTCAAAAGATTAATGAGACAACATTTGGACCACGAAGGTCTACGACAACGGCCTGCTGGCTAATTTTGAACCCACGCACCCAGAGAACCAGCTTACACATACTATAGCCTCATATTTTAACTGCAGAAAGTTTCTTTCAAACAGCAATCACCATCCTCATATCGCCCTCTGAAACATCCGGCACACTGAGCCATCCTCTCAGAGTGACTCCGCTTTAGGCAAAGTGGCTTTTACAACAAGCACATTAAGAAAAGTTTGTCTCAGCTCTGGAGGATTTACTCATTTACATCAGCTTTCTTTGGGCAGAAGAGTTCAGTATCCATTAAGATGCAGCGAGCAAACAACTTCAGCACACACAAATTTATCCGCTGATGTCTGAAAGCCATCAGGTTTCTGCTGGGAAAACCTCATAAAAACAAGCCCAGACTGATGCTGCTGTTATTTCTTTATGAGTGACATCAGCGACGAATCCCTGACAAACCGTTTAGAGTCTGGATTTGAAATTTGGCGAGGCAGCGTCAGAGTGACAAAACTAATGTGTGATCACTTGTCTTCATGTGTTTGACTCACCATTGTTATGCTGGCAGCATAGTGTGAACACGTTCATGATGGCAAAACAGGCGTTTACTCAAGGGTCAATCCAAAGGAACCTGAAATGATGTGTTTATATACCTACATCAACCGACCTGAGGCCTGTTTTACACTTCTGCGATCCTTTCAGTTTATTAGCTGTGTCATACAGACTAGAGGAGAGCGGGGATCGAAGTGTCACCGTTTTGTATTTCTGTCTTTACACAGAGATGCACCAATACCAGGATAAATTAGGGCATTTCCTTTCCAAAAATAATGAACAAAGAAATAGATCTCTAATAATAGGATGTTACTTTGGTCCCTCCCCATCAGCTTTACCCGGGCTAGCACCAAAGACCAGCTAGAATGATAAGTTAAACCTTCACTGATACTACAGATAAGTCTGACAGATGATAAATATTTGTAATCATCAACAAAAGACATAATGTTAAAAACTAGGGATAGAACAATATATCGAATATCGCAATATCGAGATCTCAATAATGTTCCAGACTATAACGAAACATACTGTCATATTACATGGTTATTATTTTATTATTTTATTCTATTATTTTTACTTTATAAAAAGACTGCTAGCATTGTTTTTGTTTTGCAGTTTGTACATGCATCATGCATAATTCAACCACTCATTACCAAAGACAGTTCATTTTTCGACATGCTTAGGTCATGGCTGCTACTTTTACAGTACTTTATTTTATTAAAGAAGTCAAGCAGAAGCACTTTAAGTTAAAAGCAGGGTTGCAAATTTTGTGCATTTGCTTAATAATTTCCTTTTTTCCTCATTTTTTAATTTTAAGTAGAATTTTAAGTGTCCTTGCCAGACAAAACAATGTCAAGTGAGGCACAATTTCTGCAGTTTCTATATTGATTAATTATCGATCAATACATTTTTAATTGGTAGAATTTTTTAGTGGTGATTAATTGATTAGTGATTAATCATTAACACCACTAGTTAAAAGGAAAAAGGAAATTTTGCTGTACAGGTGAGGTTTATTATGCAATAATGATAATTTTTTTTCAAGTTGTGATTTTTCTTTGCTTTTTAATATTGTGATAAATATTGTATGGTGGACTTTTTAATCAAGACATCACTATTAAAAACAGAAAACATCTTTTAATATAATATACATTTTAAAGTGGAAAAGCAGTTTTTTTATCTTATAATTTTTGGCAGAACTGATCAGATTTTCACCTGTGGACTTAATAACAGCCTGTATGTTTTAAACTTAACAGCATATTCCAGATTTCTATATTACAAGAGAAAATGTCTGGGTTGCAACTGACCCCACATGCTTTTGTCCCTGCTCTCCCCTACTATGGAGTGATTATTCAACAAAGAAAGTGTACCTGTGATATGTTTCTCAGTTGCCCTCCTCTGTATGTGAGGTTCTCTTCTTTATCTTTATCTCTTGTCCTGTATTAGATTAACCCTTTAAACATTAAACACGATTTGTGTGAAGTTCTGATGTGTGATGCTGAATAAAATATTTATTTTGCCAGTGATTCCATCAGAGGGTTTATTTGATCACTTTTACTATTTTTTGAGCCACTTCAGTGATTCGCTGGTTCACATCGGGTGCCCGCTGGACGACCCTGGATCACAGAGCATTTGCCCGTGTTTATGGGTCCAATGAAAAGCAAATAGACTCCTAAAGCGGTGAGACGAGAGCCCATGTTGTTGTCCACACTGTGAGTCAGCATTTGATAGCTGGCCTTTAGGAATGAGTCATAGTGGATATGTTGTCAGAGGGGGAAAAAGGTGTTAGAGCTGTTTATTCAGCCATGAGAGGTGTTCCTGTCATAACTCTGGTTAGGAAACGCCTCAACTGTGTGTGTGTGTGTGCATGTGTGTGTGTG
>JAJHUR010088818.1:0-13019 GCA_027495735.1 Lutjanus campechanus | reverse complement strand
TTATTTTGCTACACCATCTTTATATTAAGTACCACAACATTAGGCTGCCATTTCCAAGGTTGATAAACCGTGCTAGTTTTACTGTACAGTATCATAATGACAATATGAGCTAAATTTTGCCAAGCAACACAGCTACTTTGTCACAGACATGCATGCTGACTGATGAAATTAGTGTGTTAAGTCACACATGCATGATTTCTGAAGGGATAATTTAAAGAACATTTGCCATCGTCTTTCTCAGAAAATGTTAACTTGGGGAGGAGAAGGCCTGGATGGAAGTGAGGCGGGACATGAAATCTGCAGTTAATCAAACATGCATCCATCTCAGTGTTTTACTGTGGTTGTAACTAAACAATCTTTGTTTAAGTCACTAACAAAATATGCATGAGAACAAACTATTACCTCTTTAGAGCCTCGGCTTGTTGTGGAAACATGGGAGAATTTGGGGTCTGATGTTTTTTTTTGGAGCCAACATCTAGAGGCTGTTACAAGAACTGCATTTTAATTCACCTGTGTTCCTATTGTCCAAAATCAGGGGTTTTTAAAAGGCTGAGACAATCGAGACAATCGAACCAAACATTACTTTTTTACATAACTTCAGACTAAATCAAATACATTACATAAAAGTCTGTCTATTAGTTTCTGACTCTGGAAAAGTGGGAAAAACAGTAAAATTCCCCAAACTACTGTATTTCTTTAACCAAATCAAGACACATTTAGGCTATTATATGTGATCTCCTTTTGATAACTAATTTTAAAACAATTTACTAGTTTTTTGCTTCCATTCATTGAGCTTTCCTTAAAACGGCCACTTTCCACTTTGAAAACCTCTGTCCTAAATAACACTTAATCATATTTTACTTTAAATATATTTTAATTCTCCTTTTCTCTTTTTCTTAAACTGATGATAGTACTGCTTCTTGCTATCTTCTAACACTGACAGTCACCAAATATATTGGTGCTCCTGTATATTTTCAAAAGAAACACCTAAAATCAGCTGAACAACTTTATTTAAGATGTGGAGAATCAAGCAGACATATATCAACCCCAGTGGGAGTGAAAGTAACCTACAGTAGCTCTGCAAGCGTGGAGATAAAAATTTAATCTGTGTCTGAAACCAGGGTTATGTAGGTGTTATGATCCTGTGTGACATGATCAACTGTGCTATAGCAAGAGTAGCCAGGCTGTCACTTTCTTGAGAAACAAATGAAAATGCAGTTTGAATAAAAAGTTCAGGACAAATGATAAAATCTTTATTAGACTACTAAATTATTTGAAATACTCTGCTACTGTTGTACTCTAACTTCATCTCTTCAGAAACACCATGTGTTCTAATACTCACTCACTTAAAATGAGACAATTGTTCACAAAAAGGGTTGAGGTTACAGTTAAGCGTTTATACTGCATTTGTTCTAACAGTCGTAATAAAGGGATTAGCTCAAAATGAGGGGAGTTGATGGGCCTTGACTTAAGCGTCCATTTACTGAGTTTAGTTTTTCGTGTTTTACTGCATCTGTTTGTACACAGAAAGCAGCTGGAGATGAAGGAAAGAGAAGAAAAGTGCAGCAGCAGGATGGAAGAAAAGTCAGTTGGACGGAATTCAAGCTCCGCTGATTGGGAATTCTACAGTGGAAGTATAAATGTTCCAGTGAATCACTAAAATCTGGATGAAAACTAAAGATTGGCCCATTCAATCGTTGTAAAATCATAAGGAAAATGTCAAAATCAATTCATTTTTATTAGATTCTCAATTAAGAATCTGACTGGTTTCAGTTTTATTCACTCAAATGCAAACTGTGGTAATTTGCTTTGGAGTAAAATGCTAATGTTGCCAGCAATTGATTTGCATTCCCTTCAGCAGCCAAAACAAACCAACAACCGTCCGTATTACATTTCTACACAAATTGACGGATGGCTGAAGATGCTTGTGGTACTTTCCAAACACTGACAACAATGACCAGTAGCAGACAGAGACTTTTAATTCCTTTAAACAAAATCACTCCATGTTCTTTGCAAATGAACCCTTTGTTGGTGGATTCTTTCTTCCTATGCAAAGACTGTCAATTAATACTGCTGCAGTACAGCACACATGTTGACTTTGACATCTATAATATCTCGACTTTACCACTGCTGTTATCATATATTTGTGGATAATTATTACCCGAGGTAACCCCCACACTCCCACCATCTCCAAACTAAGTAATTAAGTTCCCCAGAGGAGCCCAAGAGGAGATATGGATGCCACATTCTTGCATCCTCTCGAGCACATTAAACTTAATGCCCTCGCTATCAGTGAATCAGCGTTTAGAAGATAATTATGTCAAAAACAACCCCCCACCCCCTCCTCTGATTCTCCATGAGACTGGATGGCGCAGGGCGGGAGCCAGCAAACACAGAGAAATGTGCGGTGGCTGGCCGGGACTCCGCCAAAGAGTTGGCAAGTCCAATTATGCTCAAGCCATTTCAAAGTCCATCTAAAGACAAATGTGGGATTTCACTATGGCGCTAATTAAGCCTTGGAATCTTGAGGGACCTCGCAGTGTACATGACATTTCCACAACAGCTGGATCAGAGTACCCTGATAATCTAAACTTCTGCATTATGGCTATTATGGCTATTTATTATTTAGATTTAAATTTTTTAGTGAAAATCAGTGTAAGTAAAAGGAAAATAGCGCTATTTTCATACATCTGGAATGAAAGCACAAAATAGAAATTCAAACAAAAGGTGCATCAAAGGGATACTTTGCATTTTTTGATGAAGACATTTATCAATAGTCAGTGTATTACTTTCCTTAGGTGGGGGTTGGCGCGCCCAGATTTTGGGGAAGCAGAGAGAACCACCAGCGCTGAAGCTACGCAACGAGCCGCTGTGGAAAGGGTCAGCAGCACCTAAAAACATCTGTATCAGTTTAAATGTATGATGTATTTAGAATATTTTTACAGCTTTAAGTTGCTGTCAGACAGCCTTTTACAATAGGAAACCCCCAGATGTCGCTCTCTCCAAACTATCCAGACTACATGAGCAAAATCAGTGATTTTACCTCACAGGAGGAGTTACTGGTCTACTGCTGCCTTGATTCGTTGTGTTATTGTGTGACTTAGGTGTTTCAAAGGGTTAGTTCAGATTCACCAAAGTCACAAAATAACACAAATTAAGATAAAAACAGATCTAGGCAGCAGTAGACCAGCAACTCCAGTGTTCTGAGAGGTAAAATCACTGATTTCATCCATGGAGTCTGGTTAGTTTGTAAAGAGCGATATTTGGCTTATATAACGGCAGCTTCCCCTCGGAAAAGTCCGAGGTAAAGTGGTGAAAATATTCTAAATATAGCATACACTTAAACTGCTCTGGCCATTTTTAAGTGGCTAATTTACATTTTGGTGCTGATCCTTATCACGTGCTGGTATTCCTCTCTGATTCCTTAAACTGGACGTGTGCCGACCGGCATCTCCATTAAATAATACACTGACTGTCAGTTAGCACACAAACTATCCCCTTTAAAATCTTAACTTAAACCAGAATAACCAAAAAAGTAGAAAAAAGCATTTATATTTTCATCAGAGGAGTACATACGCAGGTACTTAGAGCTACTAGGCTGGATATACTGCAGATGCTCAACATTTTCAGTACCAAAAACAAAGAAAACTCCAACTGGCATCCACCACTTAAACTTTTCCTCTTGCAGGAACAAGAGCACAGTATGTTTGCAAGACACAGCAACAGACAAAACAGATCAAATGTGTCAGGGGGAGGAGGGGAAAAAAGGAATGGAAAATATGTATTGTGAATGTGAAATACAACGGCAATGACAGCCATGTTGGCACTGAACACAGAAGGACTTAGTGAGACAACACAACATTGTAGTCTCGGCCATCAAAGTAGTGGCGGTAATAACTACCAAAACAGAACAAAAACAAAACATGTCCAGAAATAGCTGCTGAGCTTTTGTAGGTGACGTTAAGCTACAATTTTGAAATACCTTGGTCGTGAAGTCAGAAAGGATGAAATCATTTCCCAGCAAGAGACGGTGAGGTGTATACTAAAAACAATCATTCCGTATCAACTGAATCATTCGAACCTGGCTTGAATTAAAAAGGAAGTAAAGTAGACAGCTAAATAATAAATAAAAATATATTTATACCCTATATTGTTTTCCTCAAGCAGTATTATACTTAAAATGACATACTGCATACAATAACAGACATGCTCTGACCTCACTCTTTCAGTATGAGCTGCAATGGACAGACTTTACTTAAAGGTATAATCTGCTACATTTTCATTTAAAAAACAACAAAAAACATGCACAGACTCATCACTTATGACCCACTAGAAGTGTGTGGGGGGTGTCCGTACCTGCAGAGACCCTGCCCTCTGCCTTTATTTCCTTACTTTTCCTTATTGTTTTGCTATGCTCAGGAAGTTTCACCAACCAAAAAGATTGGTAAATGATGTCCTGATGCGTTTATGAACAGCTCGGACAAATCCTAAAACCTAAAAGACCTACACTAGGGTGACCAGACATCCTGAAAGAGCAGCTTAGAAGCAGCTGTCCTGAATCTTGCCATTTTTGTCCTGAAAATTAGCCATTGTAGTAACAGATAATGAGAAACATCAAATCAGTCATGTTGGCTACAATTCCTGTATTTAGTCATTGAGAAATGTTTGTTTTTGTAAAATGGCTACCAAACTGTGGGGGCAGGCAGCACTGAGGGGGACGTGGACGACCAGTAGAGAAGTACAGAGTGCAACAAATTTAAATGAATATGATTAATTCAGGGGAAATAAACGAACAAAAGGTTGCTGATGCCATCATGCAGATCAACTTGAATCTATTTTTATCACTTGCTGTCCCAATTATTGTTAACGATTGATAATAATTGTGGTGTTGGAGGGGGGGGGGCTTTTTTTCAGCTTCTAAAGGGGGGAATGCCAGAAAAAAGTTTAGGATTAGGCTATCAAAAATAACAGATTGTTGATGTCATTCAACCTGTTTCAATTAGATGATTTCAGAGTGCAGCTGTCACTGCGGGGGTAATACGTGATAAAAAAAATACTGAAAACATGTGTTTGTAAACTCCTACAGCTTAATAAATGTTATAGCTGCTGAGCAGAAGTTTAAAATGACTGTAACATTCCTGTAACCTGTAACCGATCTTCATGTTCTATTGTAATCCTTCTGACATGACACACCCTCCCTCAACTCCCTGTCCCAAATTCCACCCATTCTCATCTGGTCACCCTAACCTACACCAAGCTATAGACATCCACCCCCAACAAGTTAACAGGGAGAGGCTGTTGAGCAGTTTGACAAATGTGACTACTTTGTGGTTGTTCCTCTGTGCCAAAACCTGAGAACACAACTTACAGAAAGCAAGATTTATAGAAGGGGAGGCACGAAAGCGAAGAGCTAACAAACATCAGCCTGGGCGGCAAGGGCAAAAACTGAAACACACAATAAAGCCACCTGGTCTGCCTGGATGACTAAACCTGCGTATGACAGACTAAGTCTACTTCAAATATTATGTAAAGTCAAAGCTAACACAATGACACAACAAACATCAACGTCAGCCTGTCAGTGAAGAGCCAGGTTGAATACATCGATTTTTCACTCAAGAATGCTTTTGTCTTTGGCTTTGTTGTGGTGATGTTGCAGGTGCTTGTGTGCTTTAAATCTGTGATGTTATGTTACCCTGTGGTGCTGCAGTTTATTTGCACAACCCCATATTACTCATGTCTCAGTGGTCTTTACAGACCCACAACAGCAACAGCTCCCAAGCCCAGCCCAAGCTCTTAAATAAAAAGAAAGGGGGGAAACTCCCTCAGCACATAAAGTGGTATGAAACAGTTGTCTTTTTTTTGATGGACAGTAGCTTAGAGAGAAATTAAAAGTGTTTAGTTTAATGCAACAGATATCCCTGCAAATTACAAACTGACATGTATTGTAAGAGATTGCAACCAAAGCAGCAATTTTAATATGATTAATTGTGCAGCCCTACAGCAGATAATAACAGGGAAGAAAAATCTTGACTCTGCTTACCTGCCAGGCTGTGTGGCTCCCTGTTGTCTTGAGTATTATAGTTCTGAAAGCGCCAGAACTCGCTGATTCAGACGAAGCCACAGGGCATCCTACGGCTGCAGCCAATTTTCCTGCAGACAAGGGAGGCGAGAGGGCAGATGTCAGCTTAATGTCACCATCAAGTGCTCCTGGTGAGCTCTGAGAGCTCCTGAGAAGTCACAGATACAGGCTAATTAATATTAATGGGATTTTTGGTTAAGACATGACAAACTGACACTAACCGTTTTCTGCACGCACAATTGAATAAAGAGAAGCACAGAACAATTTAATTTAATTTCAGGGTGAAGGCTATTTTTGGCATCACAAAAATTGCCCGTTTTGTGTAAGTGTGTAAAACTGATACTGAACTGTTACATAACTTTACTTAACAGCACTGCTATATAGCAGTGAGGGGTTTAAACACAACAGAAAAGGAACCACTACCACAAATCCTTCTGGGTATCAAAATTAGGGCTGCAACTAATCATCATTTTCACATGTGAAATGTGAGAAATTGGTGAAAATGTTGATCAGTGTTTCCGAAAGCACAAAATGGTATCCTCAGATGACTTGTTTTGCTCGCAAACCAAAGATACTCAGAGGACAGAAGAAAGAAATCAGAATATATTGACATTTAAGAAGCAGCCTTTCCTTTAAAAATAACTGAAAACGATCAACCAATTATCAAAATGGCTGACGACTGATTTAACAATCAATTCAATATTGTTTAGTTGGTGCAGCTCTGATCACAATCAGGCTTCAATGTTAATGTTTTTTGTTTTTTTTTGTTCACTTGCCCATTCAGGCTCAGGAATCTCCTTGCCCAAAGTCAATTTTTACTTGCCCCTGTACAATTTTTTAAAATTTATTAGCAGTTACCAAATAAGAACAATCAATAAAGTTAATTGTCATGTTTAACCATCGTCTATAAAACATCAGAAAATAGCAAAAAATGGCCATCCAAGGTTCTTCAAGTCCAAGGTGATGTCTTACAATGCCTTGTTTTGTCAGTCTAAAACCCAAAGATATTCAGTTTAATATGATCATAAATTAAGAAAAATAGAATATCTCCATATTTTCTGACATTTTTGCATGAAAAATTGCTTTAACCATTAATCAATTAGCAAAATAGTTTAATTCTTTTTGACCACTTGCCTAGTTGGGGCAAATGAGTTACCAGATTTACCTGCCCGACATTACAATATACTTGCACTGGGCAAACAGGCATTCTTCATTTTTGAACCCTGACAACATCAGCATTTTTGGAATCAATACAGTATCACAAAACATTTGTGATAATCAAGAATATCGAGTATCGAGAAAGAGTGTGAGCTGCGCAATTATCTTAATTAAAAAAACTAGCCTGTAAAGTTTTGTACTAAGCTGGCATTTGTATGCTTCATGCTGAGGTCGATCAAGCGGCTAGAACTCGATATGATGCACAACTAGCAGGATATGTCACCGCCATCAACAGCATCAGCACATAATCTGAGATCAAGGTAAAACTTGAGAGAAGAAAAGTATCTGAGAACAGGTCTAGTGGTAAGAAAAAAAAAGCTAAAAATGATTTTATTGTGGGCAGTGACTCTCTACAAGGCACCGAGCTGAGAATGAGCCCGATAGAAAACACTGCTCCCACGTGATGCGGGATAATCTTCATAAACATTCACATCGCCCCACCAAAAAGCCACCGTGCATTAATAATGCCACCAGACCAACGGACCATTTCAAACCGAGCCTCCACAACGCAGTCACGTCCCGATTCTCATTAAAAGTCATGAGTCAACAGAAATTAGACATGAACCACTCCCCTGCCCTAAATTCATCCCTGCAGGCATGACATTCTGGTTTTGCCCTCTTCATACTGCTCAGGCAAGAAACCAAACTATATAAGGAATTGTTAATGTGGAGCGCAGCTAGTGGCTCTAAACTATTAGAGCCAAGGGTTTAGAGGTGAGGAGTCTGTTTACACTGAAAGCCTTTTTTATTTTTTGTTTTAAGAGGGTCCACTTGCTAAACATGACCAAGGCTTTAATGTATAATCCAACACTAATATTGGCTGCCAGCGGGGAGAGGGGATGGGGGGAGGTGAGCAGAATGTTTGTGTGACTGTGAACACGTGCAGGTGTGAGCGCTGTGCACATGTCCATATTTGGGTGAGCAACCATTCATTTTGTGAATGTGTTTACTTTGCAATTTGGCAGCAAAAAAATCAAACCAACTGTAATGTGTATAATGTGATATCTTAATCATCAGGTCATCTTTAGGGAAACAGGGCCCGAAAATAGTATCACGATATTTCAGGGTATTCTGCGATATGGCAAAATACTGAAAAATATTTTTGGCTTAGAACTACAAATAGCTGCTGGGATCTCCTCACAGGATTTTTGGCTCCACTCATATTCAACCAGGTGTTTCTAATTGACGTGGGGAAATTAGTTTGTAGTATTGATCCCTTATGCTGTTACATGATGACAATTGATGATAATGATGATTTCTAGAAAAAAAGAAAAATTACACATAGATAAAAATTCTAATAAAACAGGAGAAGAGGTTGTATGGCTAAGACCCCAGTGGTGTCACCTGAACTGGTTCAACAGTCTCCTGGATCTGCATCCCTCTACATACATTTTGCATATATTTTAGAATTTAATATATCAAAATTTTTGGTTAATGTGATTCTGTGGCCTGTCTTCTTCCAGGTCTCCACTTTGGAGGAGAGAAGGTCGCATAACTCAGGTCCAACGGGCGACAACTGAAGTTGTTCAGCATCTTCCTGGACCCACATTCTTTAAAAATATTTTTCAATTCTTTTTGTCAAAAACTCTTTCATCATGTTCTGTTCTGTACTTGCAACATCTAATGTATGTTTGTCCATCCTGGGAGGAGGATCCCTTCTCTGTGGCTCTGCCTGAGGTTTGTTCTATTTTTTTGTTTTTTTCCTTGTTAAAAGTATTTTTTGGGGGGAACTGCCCCTACTCTCTTGAGAGTCTACAGGACAGGGGATGTCACACACTGTACAGATTGTTAAGCTGCCTGATGCAAACAGTGATATTGGGCTATATAAATAAAATCTGACCTGACAAGTTTGATGCCAAGTGTGCGACAATCCATGACTAAATGCTCAGTTCTCATGTCTTAAAGACACAGTCGTGTGACACAGTCCAGCGAAATAAAAACGGCAGGGCTGTCTATTGGCACAAACATTATACTGAAAATGTTCAGAGATGATGCACATTTTGCATTTATGTAATGTTATTATTGATCGGTTTTTAAAGCAATCAATATCAAATGAGTGGCCTGTTAGAATCAATGTATTGATCCTGCAGAATCGATGCACGCATCCCTATTACACAGAGACAGTGACAAAGATAAAGTACAGGACAAAGTAGTTTAATAAATCTTACATGCCAGTGAAAGTAAGAACAAGTTCAAGTTGAACTGCAATCTAAAAGTCTAATAAACATGAGCAGGGTCAGTCCAGTTCTCTCCTGGGTTTACCCTGCTCCTGGTTTTAGCCGTGACCATTTCCTTCCTCTGACTCTAATTGACAGTGCACTTCAGTATTTCTACGTAGGCAGATTGCTAAACAGCTCCATATGTCCCTTTATGGCAGTTAAGCGATGGCAATCAGGACTGATACAGAGCAGAGCACACCAGCGTTTGCTACTGTGATGCAAACTGTTTTATTGCATCCCAGCAGCACGACTGCAGTTTGCACCCACTCCTTGAGCTGTGCCTTATCATAATGCCTCCACAGGCAATCTTGATTTACAAGCTGCTGTTATGATCTCATGATGGACAACTTTCGTGCATAAAGTTTGGGAAATTATCACTCCGAGGCCAAAGCCAAGATTTGACGTCAACCTGCCAGGATACTGTTTTTTTTTAATTTTATATTTGAAAAGTTTGGACATGAAGCTTTGGACAACACGCGCATGCACTGGGGCTTTGATGTTCTACTCAAGCTAAGACTGAGAGATCCCTATGGGAAGGAAACATGCCAAGCTCAACAGAACCTGAATCAAAGACTTTGCATGATACTAGCCCTAAAACCACATATGACATTATTGTACTTGGCTGGAAACATGCAGAGTAAAGGAAGGGTTCAAAGACATTGCCATGCTAGCTTATTACAATCCTGTCAATGCATGACAGACCATGACAAAGAAATTTAGTTTAGAGAAAAACATTTTACAGCCATAGGAGAATACCTACAGGAAGATACTACTGGACTTTTTTTTTTAAATGAAAGTTAATTGCCTCTGGAAATACAACTGTTAGAATGGCTTAATTTCCTTATTTGATTACTGTTAGACATGATATTCTCTTTTGCAGATCCACTTTTGTTTAATTTTTGTGGCAAACGACACAAAATTTCACTCAAATGAAGTATTTTTTCTGACTTCAAGAAAGGAAAAGTTTGCTTCTTAATATTCACAAAGCATTCTGGTGTCTGCATGAAACGCACAGATGTTTCCTCTTCTTGGCCATGTGTCTAGATCGGTTGTGTGTGCAGACTAAGTGGGCTGGGAGGCCACAGGAGGGACGGCCGACTGTTTGCAATGGTCCATGGAGCATTTCTTGAGGCCAAGACCTTGTTCCCAAGACGTCAAAAACAGAGTCCGCCATGACCTTTACAAGAGCCTGGAAAATTGAGCATTCCAGATTTTAGTGCTGAGGCAGCAAGGGAGGAAAGTTTTTCTCCAGGATGTGACGTCCTTGCTGAAATCCAGTATATACAGTGGAAACCTCAGTGATCTAGTCTGTCCAGGTCAAACTGATCACCATCTGTGGATGATTGTTATAACCCCACTGCTTTGTTTGTCTTTAATTTTCAAGCAGACTAGTTTTTTCATTTGCATTTTTTTATTACAAGTAACGTCAGATTCACATTTTTTTTTCCCACACCAAGTTCTGTATATTACCTATATTATCCACATAAATGATTGATCACTGTAACGAAGATCACTACAAGCAGTTTCCACTGTTCTGAAATGCATTTCGCAATTGCCCCACCATCTGAAGAAAGTGAGGCAACCAAAAGGCTACCAACAAAAGACCCACACGAGTGTACTCCAACCTAACCCAACGTAATCCAGGCACTCTGTCTCCATGGTAAAAAGGATTATGTCATGACTCAAGCATCTCGAGGAAAATGCAGCCTGGGTAGGCTGTGACAAGTGACTGAGTGGATTTAATATTTGTGAGAGAACAAGCATGCGAGCCAAACGACTAGACAAATGAGGTGGGGAAGGGAGAGCTACCCTGTAGTACATTAGCCATGATGTCATTATTGTGCATCTTGGAGCCAGGGCAGGAAAAGCATCTGTTCTGATCCAAGAGCTGAGGACTTGCATCACATTTAGATGGCATCAGACTCTATATTTAAGTATGATTCTGCAGGAGGACAGGAAAGGACTCTGACATCTCTTCCAGGATAAATGTTACTTAACACAACCCCTTTTTATCATTACAAGCTATGTTCCTCTCTCCGTTTCTTCTTTCGGTAGCATTAATATTTATTTCCTCCATCCATGTTTCTCCTCTCAACTTTCTCTTCCCCTCTCTCCATACGGTGGGCCCACTGTTCAACTCCCAGGGCAGGCAGCTGGCTCTACATCAGAGACATCCGAGCACAAAAGGGAAACTCCGGATTGTCGTGGTGAGGGCAGCCACCCGTGGCAGTGCTCAGTGGGATTCCGGTTGTTTATGGTTGGCACTAATTACAGATAGTCAGACCCACCGAGCTCTAGTCTTGGTGCAACGAGAACACAGAATGGGTTTAGACAGAAAAACAGAGACTGACCATTAAAACTGTCTCCACTTGCAGCAAGCCAGATAAAACATGGAGTGATGTAAACTCAATAGGGAGGCTTAAGGACATCACTCAGGATCAAGCTCACGCTCCCTGGGGAAGCCTATTAACTTGTGCAGCAGCACAATGTTGCAGTTTTATTGCTGCCCTGAGGCGTGATGTAGTCAGCATATGGAGTTTGTATGTAGAATTGAATTCACACTGCAGGCCGTTCTGAAGAGCTAATCGTAAAGATAATCTCCCTCTTCAAAGCTCCATGTCTCACTTTACAATCACTATAGTGGCAGCAAAAGACTTGTTCTTTGAGATAAATGCGTTTCATTGAGCTTAAGAACTGATGTTTTGCAAAGAACCCCAGCTCAAGATGTCTTAGTCCTGTGAAAAACTCACTTGAGTGATTTTGAATCAGTAATGGAATTTAAGAAAGAAAAAAAAAAACTCAGCTATGTTTGAACTGCCCTTAGTAGCTTAGCAGAACTCCCATGAGTGGTGTCCCTACTAGGAATGTCAGTTTCCATAATTTTGGTTTCGATAGCCAAACACCAAGCGGTAACTATCCAGTTAATATTTAAGCAAAAATGTAAAATGATATGAAATACAGGAGGCGCCTCTTTGTTCCATGTCTCCACCAAACAAGTCAGCTTCCTGCTGAGATTGTCTAACGTAAGATACATACATGTAAACACTCATAGTTTCAACTCATAGTTTTGACTATTTATCTCATAATCATGACTTTTTGACTCTCAGTTTTGACTTTTTAACTCCCAATTTTGACGCTGAGTGATGTAAACTCAATAGAGAGTCTATAATTTTTTATCTAATAATTTTGACTTTTTTTTATTTCATAAAGGCTTTATCTTTAATCTATAACTTTTTAACTTATCATGCCAACTTTTCAACTTTAAATTCAAACTTTATCTCATAATTAAAAGAGTTTTTATTGCATAATTTTAAGTTTTCATCTTCTAACTTTGACTTATTTGATCTCATGATTATTTTAATTGCCACAGATATATCTTTTTCTTTTACTGGCAGAAATAGGCTCCTATGAAGAGCGGAGTGCACTCTGAGCCAGAGAGCAGCTCATTCTGCCCCGGTTTGTAATCTCTCAGACTCTCCTTTCACTTTATCCAGGAGGTGGGA
>JAJHUR010088817.1:0-23285 GCA_027495735.1 Lutjanus campechanus | reverse complement strand
TAGTCATAATTGTGTTTTGTGTTTGCTTCAAACTATTTAATTCTACTATGTTTTTCTAATGCTTATAAATGAAGCTGTGCACTGGTTGCTATGGTAATAAAATGATGAATGTTAAGCAGTAGTGTCTGCAAAGCAGTAACAACTGCAAATCAAATGATTTTCTTTTCATTTTATGGTATTCAAAGTGGCTCTTAGAGGCATCTTTCAGAAATGTCTTTCCTCATGGCCAACAAGAAAAAACAGTGGCTCAAAAACAATATGGCATGTGTTGTAGCAAATGGGAGAGAAGGAACGTGCGTTTCATTCCAGTTTCAAGGTACATCAATGTAGCATTCTTTTCTCTAATCACAATGTAGCTTGAATTACCTTTCACATCTATGATGAGGGATTTAATCCTGCAATCTGGTAAATATTGAAATGCCATTCATTTCATTACGGGCGCACACAGATCCTCCGATGGCCGCTGCCGCCCCGTTCAGCAGGTGAATCAGACTTCATAAGAAGCACGAGCTGTTGGCCTCTCCTCTGAGTCATGGCGTTCACAGCTGTCAGCCGAGGGCTCTCGAGCCATGAGCCTGCACGCAAATCAGATGCAGTTTTCTCTCCTGCAACTTTCATGTAAGGACAGCTTAACGCAGGGAAAAAAAGCAGAGAGAGGGAGATAAAAGTGGGTATTAGGCAGGTCAGGGCCACGTTGGCTGAGGATCAGTCGACCTACTGGCTACAGATACAAAGTTGAACAAGCACGACGTCCTGTATTACGACGGTCCACCAGACTGCTCCAGATAAAGAAAAGGGAGGATAATGGGTATGAACAGTGTGTGTTAAACGAGACAAAGACCACACATGAGAGAGAAGGATGAAAAGAAAAGATGGGTTGTCGGGGGTTGCTACAGAAGACAGAGCAATTTAATGGGAAAAGGAGAAAAAGAAAATGTCAATTTATGAGAAAAAGTGGATCAAAAAGGAGAGTAAGGACATTCATTTGCAGAGACTCTTTTCAGAGAATAAGATCTATTTCTCTTTGCTTTATTGTTGGAATTGTATTGACAGGAGCAGTTTACACAACGCCTTTTAAAATAAACCAATGACTGTCAGAGCTAAAGCCAACTCGTGGAGAGATACTGGTTAATTAGAAAACAGTGAGGCAAGCCAGTAAGATGGATGCAGCTCCACACAGGAGGATGCTCTGCAAGCTGAGGTAAGGCTGCAGCAGCACTGAGACATCTGGAGCATCAACAAGCTCCTGCAGACAGATAGCACCACTGCTTCTGTCTAACAAGCTGAACTTGCATTTCGTCTTAATTAGACGAAACTTAATTTTTTTTAAGCAGAAAAGCCTGAGAGAATAATGAGCTAAAGCACGACAATGAAAAAGACTACAGCAACAATCGGGTAATTAGAATAAGAGCTGTATGATTCATTAGTCAGGCCTCCTTGATCAGCACATTGGACACGCGTAGCCCAAATTACTTTGTTTACCCTCCAAATGAGCCATATGTGTTTGCAACTTTTAGCTCTTTAACTACACATTATGTGCACTTAACATTTCTGCTGACCATCCAAATGCATTCTACACAGGTTTAGATTTTTAGTTCTCCTGCCACTGCATGTGGCCATTGGTTTCTATTGATGTGAGTGCGGTTTGAAAATTAAATAGCACACTAATGAAACAACACAGGAACAAAAAATGCATACTTAATTCATTGTTCATTGTAATGAATAACACAGCTCTGTCAAGGTTAAAGATGCTGCTGATAGATTTCCATACTTTACACACACAGCAGCATGTTTTGCAAAATAATAAACTGTACAAAAGTACATGTGATTTATAGTAAATGCGTTAAAACATTAACAAAAAACACTTCCAGTTTATAATATTTACAGGGGTGTATTGTCAGAATATGGCATAAATGGAATATAATATTTATAAGCATGTTTTCATAATCACCTGAAAATAAGAATTGCTGTTTTCATTACCTTGGAATGAGCCATTTACATCTACAGTCCTCCATAGAGGCTGCAATGTGGCACCACCATGTTTCTACAGTATCCCACAATGGACAAATCAGTCAATGGCTCTGATAGGAGCTTCTGTGTTTTTTACAAGTTTCGTGGACACCAGAGGTTCTGCTACATGCTTGGAAGGGGAAGCAGAGGCAGCATGTTTCTAATCTCACCTCTAGATGCCACTAAATCCTACAGACTTGTCCTTAAAAGGCCTTGAAAGCTTAGTTTCAATTCTGAAAGATGCAGTCAGCAATTCTGGTTAAAGGTGGTTGATTGTTGAGTCTCATTTCTTAAGTCTTCAAATAGTGATGTTTTAGGAATGAGACTCAACCTGTGATTGGCCAAAGTCTACCGTCACAGGCCCAGTGACACCAAAAGTAAACTGCCTACCCCAGCGTTAATTATTTCTGTGGTATTATTCATTAAGAACACTTGAAAACTTAACTGATCTGCTTCATCAGGACTGTGTGGGTGTGCTCTGATCAGACTGGACTGACAATAGATCTGCTGTTGATTAATCAGTTAGTCGAGCTACAGAAAAATAATTACAATTATTTTGATCATTGAAACATTTTTAAAGCAAAAATTCCAAATATTTGTTAGTTCCAGGCTCTCAAATTCAAGGCTTCGCTGCTTTCTTACATTTTAGTAAATGTATTATTCTTTTATATATTTTCTTTTTGGACTGTTGGTTGAACAAAACAAGACACCTGATGATCATCACCCTGTTTCACTGTTTTACTCTGATTTTTATGGATGTTTTATAGACCAAACAATTAACCTATTAATTGAGAAAATAGTGGGCAGATTGAGCAATAATGAAAATAATCATTAACTGCAGCCCTGACCAAACAGTGACCAAACAATCCACCAAATCTCAGTAAATCTTGATTGATGCACAGCAATCAAATGATGTCACTCTTTTGAGAGAGGCCTGGCCACATTAAACCAGTAAGAGGAACAGGGAGCAAAGATTAACAAAAATCTGTCATGCAAAATAACCAAAACTGATCAGGCTTTGGCAGGTTGTGCAGTAATATGTGGATTGAAAAAGTAAGTTTTCAGGGTTTGGATAATGGATAATTACCAGAGATGTTCTATTATGTGCTTAGTGACTAGGTGTGTAACCTTCTGTGTTCTCTTGTAAAATACAGCAGTGGGCTGTAAATACACGGAGGCCTTGACAAATCAATGGCAATGACAAATCCTAACTATTTCCCTTTATTATCCACCCTGTTCACTGCAACCCACAATGAATTGACTATTTCATTTCTCAAAATGCAGAGGCGGCCTTTCCTGTGACAGCTCAGGTAAGTTACAATAGCCGGCTTCCGCCTCAGCATGTCTCCAAGGCAACCCCGACATTCCATTTCAAATTAATTTGGACAGTAGCGCTTTTATAAATGGAGCACACAGCGGAGGCTTCATTCCATCTTCAAGGGGAGAAAAAAGACACAGGGCAAAATGTCAGTCCATTAGAGGCTGTTCTGCGCTGGGAGCCTCTTGAAATCATGAGGATTCAGTGTGGCTGCAGCTTCAATTTATTTGATTGTGGCTGTTTGATGATGATGGTGAAAATGCTTTTCTAGTAGCTGAGGTTATTTTTTATATTTTTTGTGGCATCGGTCCCTCAGCGCAGGATAAGAAGGCTCACCTGTTCATCGGTCAAGTGCCTGTGATAAGCGCGGGGTGTAACCTGTCCATTGAAATTCTCTGGCCAGCTTGACCTTGAAGCATAAAGGTTTCTATTTCATGGCTGGGTGCTCGTGGATGTAATCATCTATAAGAGTAAACACGGGTGTAATTTGAATGCGTGCTCCAATTAGAGATGTCGGCTGGTGATATTCAGACTCAGGCCCCTGCCGCTGGCTGTCGCAGGCTTCCACGACAATAATAGAGCAGACACTGATATGAGAGGGAACAAGTGTCACTGGGGGAAGCTTTTCGGAGGTAGTACACTGTGTCGCCTGTCATACACTGCCCTTCTCCTCGCCAAGATAAGACACGCACACAAATATACCTCTCTCTTCCTACATTCTGTTCTCTCAGCCCTCATAAGTGCAGTTTCAGGGTGGGATTCTCTTCACACCTCAATTTTATTCCCCATCTGCATCAAAATTTTTGATTCCACACATGATTTATTTTTCTCTCTATTTGACTACTTCCAAATTGATCCATAATTAGTTTAGTTTGACACTATGTGCATACAGTACGGCTCTTGTCCAGGTCTCTTTTTCGTTCAGCTTTATCCAAGTCAAAAGGCTTCCATATATGCTAGCTTTTAAGGAGGGGTGTTGGTCAGATCACTGAAGAGAACAAAAAAAAAGAAAGAAAGAAAAAACTCATTTCAAGGCAACTGCCTTCACTAGATTTTTCACTTTTGAATCAAATTGTAACTCTCAAAGGAAAAATCTGTAATAGATTTCCTGCAATAAATCATAAAATGACCATGATATGTCAGAGATCAAGGAAACAAGTTGAAATATCCGCTTCTCTGACATCAATTCAACGCTGTAGCTGTGGGGTCCCCCTTTGAAATTTTTATTCCAGGCCGGAATAATCTGCTTTGTGTGCCTGTTTGACTTTTATTAGTGTTCAAATTAATGCAGAATGTTTAACAACTGAGTTAGTGTCTGTTCATGAGTTGCAAGACATCATCAATAATCTTGTAGAAGTAGTAGATGTTTATAACAGTTAGAGTCTGGTAGGTGGTGAGACAGAAGGATTTCAAACTATTTAATGTTACATCTTTGGTCCCAACTCACTATTTGGACTGCAGTACTCATTTCTGCATGAACAACTGCTCCTTTTTTGAGTTAAACTAAACAACCTTTTGCTGACCTATAATTTTTGTTGAGATAATTTACTTTTCATCTTTAGATAAACTTGAATCTTAAAATTTTAGAAACCCCAAAGTGTGTGTTGGTGCTTGAAAATTAAATGGTTGCAACTGAGTTTGTCTAAAGAAGAAAAGTAAATTATTTCAACAAAACTTTATTAGTGGGTAAAACTTTTTCAATTGGGCTCAAAACTCAAAAGTCTATTGAAGTACGTTGCTTTGAAATTTTGAGTTTACTCAACTTTTTGGTTAGTCTGACTCACTGTATGCACACTGTGGGTATAGGCCTGCCACTGGTCACTTGATTCAAGTGGCATCTGCTGTCTATGTTTTCAAAGTCCCCAGGAAACAAGAACAACCTCCGAGCTGCAACCTACACGCTGAAAACAGCAAATTATCACCCAGGACGCTAATGGTAAGAACATAAACAAGCTAAAAGCTGTTACCTTTCCCTTTGCAGTGATGTGGTTATTTTAACATCAGTAGTCCTGATGTGCAAATGTTCCACCAAAACAAGTCCCCTCTCGACACTAGTAAGCAGCAGCACCATCGCTGCATCCTGGACATTTATGATTGGTTTAAAGAGATGAAAAAAAGGTGTGTTTTTTTCCCGTATAGCAGAATGTGTATGCGTGGAGCCAGACCTTTCTCCAGCACTGAGCGTTGAGGAGAGAGGTCTGTAGTTTCTCACTCAGCCATCCTCACAAAAATTCAAGAATTAGCCTAGCTCAGAGCGTAAAATACAACGCACATGTCCATTTCACCATTTAATGGATTCAGCCATAAGGAACGTACAGCCTGCACTTAGAAAATGGGCAGGCAATCATAATGTCAAGAACTGGGTGTTAAATTTCCAATTATTGAGAGAATCGCGATGCATCTAAGAGTCTATTTTTCCCCCTTAGTGCAGTTCATTCACAGCACAGGAACAGGATTGTGCACTGTGCCTCCTTCCCTCTCTGCATTCTTAGTGTGTACATATATCTCTACTCTGTATGTGTGGAGACGGGGGATGGAGGAGGAGTCCACTGGGACCGCACCACAGATTGCTGACAGATCAGGAACGCTTTCTGATGCTGCACCACAGGAGAGTGATTATGGAAGGTTTTGTCATTTTTCCTGATATTTTTGGGCCTCAGTTGGTGTCTTTTTTTTCTCTGACAGGTCCACTGCCTGTAACAATAAGGAAACATTCTCTTCATAGTGAGGAGAGACACAGTGATTAACTAACACTAGAGGACAGATAGCTTCCACCGAATCAAGGTCAACCTGTAAAAAGCCCTGTTCTGACAGGATTTCTCTGTAATGGCTTCCACTGAAAAAATGCAAAGTTTAAAGCCACAACAAGGAATTTTTAACTGGTCATGAAACAGTCACATTTAATACTGATGTCTCTATATGACCTACAGTACATAAGGAAACAAGACCATTCACAGGAGGATCAACTATGCCTACTACCAGCTTGGTGTGTTCTTGAAATCAGATGAAATGAGTCTGTTGACATTTTCCCAGGCAAATTCACAGTGAATATGTTAACCAGTTAAAAAGAAGCAGGAGGGGATTTTTATTTCCATAAATGTATTTTTGGCGTTATATTTTGTGGTTATGGTGGTGGAAACATTACTGTTTTTGTCCACAGGCACCTCCAAAATCAACAAAATATGAAAGTTCCTTTAGCAGCTTTAATATACTGCAGGCCTTATACAACATGACCCCAAACAAATTGCAACAGAAACTGTTCTAAATATATATCAAAAGTCTTATGAAATTCAAGTGGGATTTGTATTAAAAACTAGTGAAATGTCCCATTGCTGCTGATGTTAAAACACTGATCTATGTCTTCTTCTGTGATGTCCACACAAAGTTGTCAGTGCACAATCAGATGCCAAACAGTGAATGTATAACAGCAGCATTTTTAATCCTTAGATACAAAACCAGGTCAGGATAACCTGATGGGTTTGTTTACTTGCAATATCTTTGTAATAAAGTTTAACTTAAAATTTATGCCAGTTTATGTTGCCTTGTACACTAGTATGTTAAAATAGTGCTGCAGATTTAAATGATTCATGTAGGTAGTGAAAAAGTGGTACCGGGGTATGGTTACAGAAGAAATCTGTAATATATTTACTGTAGTAAATCATTAAATGACCATGATATGTCATCACAAATTAAAGAAACATGCCAAGTTGAAATACTCGCTTGTGTTTTCTTTTTCTTTTTTTTTGCTCATTTCATGTTAATTAGAATTTAAATTACTGCAGAATGTTTGGCAAATGAGTTACTGTCTGTTTATGAGAAGTAAGAAATCATGAATAATCTTTAAAAGGGAACAGTTAAACTGAGCAAAATGTAAATAGAGTTTGGCAGGCAGTGACTGAACTCAAACTCCAGCGTGTGTATTTTCAGAGCAGTGGGCTGAACTTTACATTGACAGACTACTGACAGTATATACAGTATATATGCAGTATATACAGCTGATCAACTGACAGTGGAGGATTCGTCCTCGCTTGTTAGTGTCAAATTACAATGTTGCACTCACCAAGCGCTCCTGCAGTGTTCCTGTAGCCTGCCTGCCTGCTCATCTATGGCTCCAACTCACTATTTGGACTGCAGCAGTCATTTTTGGAAACACAATTGTTACATATTGCCCCTTTAAGAAACACTACTTGACTCTCTATATCTTATAGAGGCAACTTTTATGAGTAATAAACAATTTGTGAAAGGCTCACCACCTTTTCTTCACAAAATGCCTGCACTAAAAAAGGCATTTTTGATCGGTTCATATTAGGCAATTTTCAACTCTCCCTTCATACGATCACCAGAAAATCTGGTGAGTTTGTTTATATTGCTATTTGTGTGCGGTTGACCCACACATCTGGGTAAAATGTCTGGACTACTACTGCTTGTGCAGAGGAATACTACAGACAGGCACAGACGAGGACAGGATTAATCTGGCACAGATATTGACCGAGTGAAAGCAGAAACTGGAGAAGACTGAGTGATAGAAAGACTGGGAGAGAATGTCATACAGAGGGGAGGCTGTGAAAGAGAAACTGATTAGGTGATTGATTGATGGAGGGCTGAGACAACAGACAAGTCACCCTTATCATCTGTGATCTTCTGTGACCCGTCCCCATATATCATAAGAAAGAAAAAAGATCAGAGAGAGAAAAATAGGCCTCCATCAGAAGATGAGAGAGGTGGAGATGAGGACACACTGACAGACATGTCGCTGACAGTGATGATGACCATCTGTCATCAGCTCCTCACACACCTCGCTGCCCTGCAGAGATACACACGGTCGGGTGCCTACGTGCGTACACGCCGGCCGACCCCGCAGCTGCAGAGACAAATTGAAAAAATATGTATTTTAGCCGCTTTCCCTAAACTGTCAAGGTGAGATCGGTCACTCCTCCATCCTCTGCTGTGTTGCACAAACCCCTCTCTGTGCTTTTACATCTCAATCTGCCGCGCTCCCGTATCGGCAGCCATGCGTGAAGCGCCCGGGTCATGGCAAAAGGGAGATAACATGAGACAAACCACAATGCTACGACGGACATCCCACCCCTCTCTGCCTGCTCAGATTTCACATCTCCCGCAGCCATCTGTCAGTGACGACTACGTGCTAGTGGGCTATGAAGCGGCAGATATTCCAGCATTAACACAGGCTCCACCGCACTGCCCTGAGAGACAACACACGCATGCATATATGAATGCAGTAATGCCTTTGATATCTCTCAAGGGCTGTATTTTTTGGTTGGTCCAAAGCAATGTTTCTGGGCTAATCAGTGTTGAAATGTGTTTACATGCCTGGGGAAGGAGCTGATATTGAGTAAAATCTTCAAAAAGCAGGGGCTTCTAATCTGCAAACTGGGAGCAGGATTAAGGCACCTTTCAGAGGAGGCATCCTGCTATAATCCCCAGCCTCTGTACAAACAACAGTTTGTATATTCATACACAAATTGGGAAGTGAAGCAGCTGTGGATCACTTCTGTGCACGAACTGAGCTGATCAGTAAAGAAAAGAAACCAGCAACGGGAGTGAATATCTATCCTAGAATGAGCCAACTTTTATTCCAAGGAAGTAATGTGAGTAACATTAGGGCCATCTTTTTATGGATGTAATGTGGAGTCGGGTTAGAAAATGAACTCATAATGTATTTTAATCACCCAATGAGGGCCTAATAAAACTGTTAACACCAGGAAAAAGTGCCTTTATGTAGGGGCTGCATGACTCTTAATATTATTGTGTATTTTCTATTCACTCCTCTCAGGGACCTGCGGTGACAGCTGTGACTGGAGGTCACCTTCATCCAAACCTTGTCTGGCGACTAGCAAAAGCCCCGACTGCACACATGTAACAGTTTATACTGTGAGAACACAAAAACTGTGATCCATGCCGGATTATATGACCAAAAGATGATCAGATGAGCATTTTTTGACAAGGCAAAGAACATAGGGCTGAGTGATTGGATGAATACATCAGCTACCGCTGATCATTGGTTGTTTTTTGGGGGCGATTTTTGTCATTTTATTCAGCTAATTTAATGGTCTGCCTCAGAAGAACGAGTGAGAGCCACAACTCAGTGACAGATTCTCATTCAGCTGCACAGTACAAACCCACTGAGCCAAAGGATGAGTGAGAGCAAAGCAGTGTGGTGTCTGTATATTTTCACATCTAACTCTATGAATTAAAGGTTTATTGCAAACCAAACCAGCGTTGGGATTTTTGGAACAGTAGAAAGACAACCCAAGACAGTTTTGGTGAGAATTTGAATGAAATGTGTTTTACTATTAGAAACAAGCCAATTAAGCTTGTCTTACTTCGGTAAAAGAGAATCTATTTAATAAGGAAAAAAGGTGGAAAAATGCTTCCTTTATTCACATTTTGTGAGTTTATTTTGTTTATTAGTAGTATACGTGAAATAGCAAACTTGCTACTCACTCTCATCTCCCTGCGGACACTGCAGGGGAACCGGAGCAACCGGCAGTTTCTGACAGTGACCGGTCAGAAAATATCCCCAAACCCTGTTGTGACTAGAGTTGTTATGACTAGAACTTTAAACTTTGATAGAAAATTGGATTAAAAAAACAATACTCGATACCTTATAACACTTAATTAACAACCTGAACAAAATGAGGAGACATCTCTACATGTACGTCCAATGGTGTTCGCCATGTGATCATACATCGTACATCGTGGATATTCATAGTAAAAATAAAACAAAGTACAGATATAATACAAAAACATTTACACTCTTACCGAGCTCAACTGAACACTACAAAAATAAAGCAGGTAAAAGGCCTGCAGCGCCTCGAGCATCACCTTGAATCTGACCTGATTAGAACATCAGGTAAAACCGTCATAATCACATGCAAGTTCAAGGTGAAAATGCGATTTTATAGAGGCGCCTCTATTACTATAAAAAAGTAGTGATAAATAAACTTACTACTTTTTTTTTATAGCAATAGGGGTGCCTCTATAAAATCATTTTGCATGACATTATGACGGTTTTACCTGATGTTCTAGTCGTGTGAGAAGGTGATGCTCGAGGCACTGCAGGCCTTTTACCTGCTTTACTATTGTATGATATATGATTGTAAATGTTTTTGTATTATATATATGATGTATGATCACATGACTTGTCAGGCGACCACCACTGGATGTACATACAGAGCTGTGTCTCCTCATTTTGTCTGATGAAGGGCCGGTACCTGAAACGTCACATGTGCTGATGCTAATAAAAAAGCACTGTAAGGAGCCGTTTCTGGTGTGTGGACTTAATTTTATACTTTTGTATCTGCTTTTTTGTCGAGCACGCAGTGCTGATCGCCTTTGGATGTGCATGCTGTTTTTTTGAGTAATTAACAACCTGCATACCACACAAAGTCAACCAAAGTTGTGTGGTTTTGCTGAATGCCAAATTTCAGGAAGGACAATAAAGACTGAACTGAACTGAGGTCTTGAATGAGCACTAAGATCCTCTCTTTTTTATACTAATTGGTACTTTTGATACTATTGAATGTTAGTGTTGTATTGTTTTAATGTTGTATTGAAAAGTGTTGGTACTTTTGAGAGGATTTTGTTACTCAGTCACACACAAACACACACACACACACACACACACACACACACACACACACACACAGAGCAACACTGATATGGAGCAAAGCCCAACAGAGAGGAGTCCCTGGCCTGTCTGCAGTAAAACTATCTATCTTCACTGTCTGCTCTCCTCTGCCATCCTTGTCTGCAAGCCTATATACCTCGAGACAGGCTGCGGAGGCCAGCCAGCTCTCAGGGGAGCCGAGGACAGCAGCACATCCAGCTTGTCAGCACTAGACGGTGGGGTCTAGAGGAGCCAGCAGACTGAGAGCTGGCTGGAGAGAGGGTGGGGAGGGTGGTGTTGGGCACTGTAAAAGCACTCATAAAGGTCAGGTGAGCTGGCTGCTGCTCTTCCAGTGGGCCACCACTTGGCGCCTCAAAGGTTAGACAGAGCCCTCGGCCGCACCGGAGGTGATGTGAGAATATAAGAAATGTCACCAACACCAATACAGCGCCAGACAAAGTCGATACTGACACAGCAGCAGCTCCACAGTCTTTGTCAGAAAGACATTTGAGTGGAGGTGGCTGTAAAGTGTCCTTCTGTGGACTCCAGGTTAGAGGAATACACCAAACAGGGGGTGCTCCTCTTTGGTTTTATGCCAATCATATTCACTGCCACCTGTTTGTCTGTGCTGGTGTAAAAATAACCCACATCACCACATGAACATCTGCAGTCTTCTAAGTGCTCTGAGTGGGCCGAGTCCGAGCCCTCACCTGTCTGACTCTCCTCCTCTGCCCTCCAGACAACATGAAGCCAGCTGGGATGTAACAACTGCAACAATAACAAAGTCCCCAAACATTACAGAGTCAAACTAAGGCATTAGAAGACAAAATGGCTAACCAGTTAGAGAATCGTCCCCTCAGTGCCACATCCCTTCTGTGTGGCTCCCCATATGGGCAGCGGCCATGATGGGCTTATTAATCCCCTGGGAGGCAGGGGACAGAGGATGAGTGTGTCCAGGCTTGTTGTAATATCCTCTGGCCAGGCACTACGTCTCTGTGAGCACACCCGCCCCCACTCCCTCCACCAATGCCATCTGTTTCCTGCCCAGCTCTCTGGCTTAAGTCCCTACTGAGCCTCAGTCTCTCCCGCTCCTCTGGCTCGCTTAGAAAATTTGCCCTAATCAGCCGTTACAACATCTCAAACACTGCACAGACACTCCAGACAACACAGAACAGTTCATCAGTATGATTTCCTGCCAGTAGTAAGAGTCCTAAATGAGTGTAGGCACATTTCTCAGTCGATTCAACAAGTGTGAAGAAGCTTTGGGTTTCCATGCAATGTAAATCAGTTTGATTTTTTATTCGAATTTCTAAAATATCTTCTAAAATATTTTTTACTCATCAGGGTAAGGTTTTCAAATCATTTTGTCAATTTCATTAATTTTTGGATTGAAAAATGCAAAATAGAAAATTTTAGATCACTTCTCATTTCTGTTCTGCTGTTGCTGTGGGAGCCGGGACTCAAGCCTTCAAACTACTGCTGTCAGTAAATCACTGTTGTACTGTATTGTACAAATAGAAAATGGGCCCAGTATACATTACGCTATATACACGTACTGCTGTTTGAATCCAGATTGTTCTCTCTCTCCTCATATGTTTCCTGGGGCCCCTTCTGAATCCAGCATCACAGGGGGTCTGCTCTGGTCATCTCTGCTCCCTGTCTGTGAAGCTACAACCCAGAACTCTGGACTTTCTCTCAGCACCCTGTCCCTCAAAACTTCTCTGCAATGAGACACACATTTCATCCAATAACTGTCTACCCTCTGTATGTTTTAGAAAGAATTGACAAGCAGATGAAATCAATTCACTGTCATAACTCTGACTCTCAAAGGTGACACTTTGCCTTATCCTTGCAGACTGAGGTAGAAAATAAAAGTAACTTCAAGCAAAACTTTGACATTTTGGAAAATGCACTTTCTGGCAGACATGAGAAGATCAATACCACGGTTCTGTCTAAATATACGACTACAGCCTACAGCTGGCTAGCTTAGTTTGGCACAAAGACCAGAAAACAGCCTGGCTCTGTTGAACAGTAAGAAACTGGCCACCTACCAGCACCTCTATTGCTGACTGACTGTACATTATAGCACATACAGTAAGCCCTCAGGGCTGTCTGCCAGAAAGGCTTCTCTGGCTAAAAGCTTTATGTCAGAAAGCCTTTCTATCATGTGGTTAACAGTGTATTTCACCCCAAACCATGATTTATACCAAACTAGGGTCACAGCTAACACTGTCATTACTGATTTCATTACTATTTCATGTGTCGATTATTCTCATGATTAATCAATATATAGTTCAGTCTATAAAATGTCACAAGTGTAAAAAAAAAAAGGCTCATCACAATTTCCCAGAGCCCAAAGTGACGTCTTTAAATTGCTTTTTTTATCGAACCAACACTACAAAACCCAGAGACTCTGAATTTACTATCATAAATGACAAAGAAGAACAGCAAGTCCTCACATGTAAGAAGCTGGAGTCTGCAAATACTTGACATTTTATTTGAAAAATGACTGAATTGATTAATGGATTATCAAAATAGTTGGCAACTAATTTTCTTTCAATCAGCTAATTGGTGAATTGACTAATCTTTGCAGCTCTAAACCTAGCTGTGAAAGAAAACTGAACTTTTAAAAAAAAATCTGTAGTTAATAAGTCAACTAAAAATAAAAATAGAAATAAGTCTAATTATAAAATAAGTCTAAAAATAAGTCAACATAAAGCTTCACATTGGAGTAGACACTCAGTCATCTTGATGGAAGTCCTGTGCTGTACCCATTCATCAATTACAACCTGCTCCTGGTGTGGACTTTGTTGTGCTTTATACTGATTTTCTAAGTTTTTTCTGCCAGAAAGCCTTTTCTGGTAGGATGTTTTCTAGGCTTTCTGACAGAAACCTCTCAGCCAGAAAGGGATTTTTGGCATAAAGTCCTGAAGGCTGACTTCTCCAGTGTGCCACAATGCACATCTCATTTGTTTAATCCATACAAGAAACAGTGAAGTGTAAAAACCTGAATTAGCCCTTTTACATGCCAGACTATATCTTGGCCGGGGGAAGTAACTTCCTGGAATCTCTGCCAGTTTCCTGGCAACATCTCTCAGCCAAGAAATAGTGTGACACGTAACTCCCCGTAAAACAGTGAATGGCCATTACACTTCAGTTTTGGACGGATTAAACAAAAAATACTACATGTTAATTAGTGAGGTCTAGCTCTTTTTCCAGTCATTGTACTAAACTAAGCTAACCCAGCTGCTGGCTCCAGCTTCATAGTCCTGGTGCAGACATGAGAGTGGTATCGATCTTCTCATCTAACTCTGCAAGAGAGCAGAGGGCTGGCAAGAGCCTGCTAGTGATGCAAGAGGACAAGCATATCACCAGCCAATCAGAGCCGCGGCTCAGTTTCCCCCATCTCAGTCAACCCACAGAATGAATAGAAATTCAGTGTCAGATTCTAACACATTACCTTGAAGGTAACTAGATCACAGATCCATTTCTTTCCTTACTCAGTCACTCACTCTAATCCTGTCCATCTCCCACATTTCCCACTTTCTGGTGCTAATCATATTTACTGCCTACTGAATAAATGGCTAACATCCTCACAAACCCTCCCTTTTAAACAACTGCCCAGCTGCCAAATATAGAAGGCCAGTGTCTGATGTCTTGAGTGCTTGAACTGCTTGAACTCTATATTCATTACTGAGTTGCAGATGGGTTACTTTGCACTGCTTTCTATGTGTCTCTAGTGAGCTGTACGACCTCGCACACTTTCTGATTCATAACGTGAGCTTTAAAAGAATCTATAGGATTCATGGTTCACAACTTTTAGCTGCATGCCCCCAAGGAGGTAGATTCTCCTGTTTCTCCCTAATGAAAAAGGCATTGGGCATGAAATTTCCCCTGACTCCTTTAAAGCCTACACTGTGGGGTTAATCAATGAGGATGGAGGTCTGAGGAGGGAATACAGATGAGAGTCAGATTCAGAGGATACATCAAACTCTGGTCCTCGCCATCTGTCTCTAAATATATAGATTTCAAATGTGTGTGCTTCATGCCTGCTTTTTTCAGGCTGCAACATATCCATCTTAGGGCTTCAGGCCAGCAAAGAGACATTTACTATAGAGCGTTTGCACCTATGTCATTGTTTGGTCAGTAACCAGGATGCACAGCCATGTTGAAGGTACTGGGATGTCAACAACAGAATGGATTACATGTGGAATATTCAGTTTAAGCCAACTTACCACTGGGTGCTGGGACCGAATTCCAGGTACCCTATCAGTTCAAATGTGAACAGTACCCAAACCTAGTTATTATGTAAATGAGCTATAAAGTTCATTTCAGACCCTGTAGAGTCACATGGTTCTCAAGGAGATAATGACCCCACAAGAGGTCAAATACCTGATACTCCTCTTCAGTCATTTAGAACTGAAGAAGCCTCTTGGATCAGGGGTGAAATGTCTTACAGAATCGCAAGCAAAGTCTAGTTGCACATGATAGCCCCTACCAAATAAAACATTCAAACAATTTATTAACAAAGTCAATTGTTGAGAACCCAGTTAATTATTCCTTCTTTCTTATATTTGTTTGACCGAAATTGACCATTTTGTTGCCTTCATATGGAACTTGTGAACTTGGAAGTCCTGTACACAGCTCAGGAACTTTGTGAATACCACAGGAGGAGGGCATTTATATGATCTCTTGCAGCAAATCATCAGGAACACTGTTAAAAAAAAAACATCCTATAGTGGAAAGGGACAAAAAAAAAAAACCAACTACCAGGGTGCCGATCAGTTTGGCGGTGACATTCATGCGTCCCCTGCCTGGCACCCACGGGCCACTTGCCTTCACTGTGCGAGTAAAGGTCAGACACTTTTCCTGTAGCAGAGCTCTAGAGGAGGCAAGGATCACTTGAAAAACACTGTCCACTATTTTCCACTAAAAGAGCACTTACACAGCAGAAAACGATGTGAAGCACACAGTGGTCGCATTTGTTGTTGAAGTTTATTCCTGTGAAAAACACGCTGGATTTATTTTCTATGTTTAAGAGGAACAAATGTTCAAGTGCTCTCCAACACTTCATGCTGATTTTCAGCTCACATTCATTTACACCAAAATCTTTCTGCCAGTTTAGACTGTTGTTGACATAAAACCAGTGGAGATCTAACTTATTCTAACCAGAATAGTAATTATTAATGGACTAAAAATGGTCCCTCGCGAGGAGATACATTCATATTTCTGTTTGATCTTGCCCGTAAATTCTTGGACTGGCTGCACATTCTCCCTGCCACAAAACAATTATCAACCTATAACAGTGCTGCAGAGTATCAAAGTACTATAAGGTCTATTCTGCTGATGTAAGAAGCCTATAAAGGCTGTAACTTCCTATTGCTAAGAAAGCCAGTCTTCACAATAACACCCGTTGAAAATGTGAGTCAACAAAAGCTCTTTTATAGCTACTGGGAGCCTCAGAGATAGAAAGGCTGTCAGTGCGTCTCTTTTATCAGATTGGTTAATATAAGTGGGTCCCTGTGGTAAATAGCTCCGCTGTATTGCCAGCGACAAATGCTCTGATTCAAACACAATAGCAATAGTAAAATGTCCCACTTTATCTCCATCTTCTTGCTGAAGCCCCTGCCCGCTATCACAGCCCGCGGAACTTAACAAGGGCGAAGGGGGCGGCAGCCTCGGAGGAGCGCCGCGCCTCAACATCCTCACACCTCTGCATCCGCCTCAGACATCAGACCCATTTCTAATTCTTCCAGTAAAGGTCCACGGAGAGCAATGAAGCCAAACATTCTCCCAAAAAGAAATTGGCAGCCAGGGTCCATAAATGTTCCGCGGCTCTCTGCTGTGTGAATTGCTGCAGCCTGCTGCTGGTGTTTGGCCTCTCTGAGCTCCCTGAGCAGCTCTGTTTCACTGTGCGTGTGTTTTTGTCCTCTTTATTTGAACTGCAGCCTCTTTGTATTATTGTCTCCAGTCGGCTTGCTTATTATGAGTACTATTGTTTTTGCATTGTATTCTCTCGAGTCTAATGTTCTTATGAATGTAGATAAAGCTGAACTCTGTTTTACTTTAACAATACAGAAAGGATTTGCGCTGCGGCTGCAGCCTCAACTGGAAGCTGATTTCATCTAGTTCAATCAGCCTTATTAGCATAAGGAACTGGAAATGGCATAATTTCACTTATGACTGAAGTGCAAATTCTACTGATTGCAGAAGTTTAAATTGCTTACAAAATCAAGGTTGGGAAAACTTTGATAGTGGCATGGTACCAAAAAAGCTGCTACAGTGAGAGAAGAAAACAGCAGCAACTCATAAAGTGGAGTTATAAGCCACAAACACAGTTACACAGCTTGATGAATTTAGTCTACATTTGTTTACAGTGGTGAGGTGTAACATAGTCCATACATTTCATTACTGTACTTGAGTATATTTTTAATGACATTTTTTTTACTTTTACTCCCTACATTTGAGAACAAATATCTGTACTTTCTGCTCCTTAGATGTTTAAAAACAGGCTTGTTGCTTCAGTTTTAAAAGGATAGTTCACCTAAAAATGAATATTCAGTCGTTATCTATTATCACCCTCATGCTGACTGAGGATCAGATTTATTCTTAGTCCACAAAACACTGTTGGAGTTTCACAGGAAAACAGTGTTGTAGAATCTCCAAACAATGGAAGTGAATGATGACCCAGACAAAACATCTGAAAAAAACCCCTCCATACTGCTCATCTAGTGTAATCCAAGTCTCCTAAAGTCCCGTCATGCCATTTGCACACCGTCACACCACACACACCCAGTTCAGACAGTGTGCATGTACATGTGAACGTGGCTCCAATCTAAAGATCTGTGAAGATTCAGGCTGAAAACATGGTGGAAATAACATTTCTTTAGTCAACTTGGCATGTTAGGGTTAGGGTTAGGGCTTTAGGAGACTTGAATTACACCAGACGAGGAGTATGGAGGCATTTTATGTTTTTATTCTACTGTTATTAATGTTTGAAAACTGGTCACCATTCCCTTCCGTTGTTTGGGAGATTCTGCAACACTGTTTTCCTGTGAAACTCCAACAGTGTTTTGTGGACTAAAAAACTAAACCTGACCTTCAATCAGCTTGAGGGTGAGGAGATAATGACTGAATTTTCATTTTTGAGTGAACTATCCCTTTAATACACTTGAGGTGAGTTATTGGTTATTTTTATTTTGTCACCTTTCCAACATCAAAAGTGATTTCAACCTGATAAATGCTGGAACAATAACACATGGCGAGTCCTTGGTGTCCATCAGAGGTAAACAGACAGAGGGAGACTCGCCTGCACAGAAACAACATCTTGTGAATGTGTCAGCTGCCTGTAAGAGGCTTTTTAGCACTACAGGACTGATTTTTAGACCTTGATTCAAAGAATTTTGAGAATGAAAGATTTTTGCAGTCCTGAAGAGATGAGGGAAACTCTAACAGAGGAAAACGGTTAATTAGACCTCAAGTGTGTTCTCATGTTGATCAGAATGTTTCAAGTTCTGTTGCTGGCATTGAAAATTTATTTGTACATTGGAGCAGAGTTAATGTTCATTATTTTCAGTGTATATGGTTTTATTTGTAATTTTGTTTGAAGTTAGAATGGTTTAAATGGACAGTTCACCCCAAAATTAAAAATACATAGTTTCCCCTGCCTTTTAGTGCTATTTATCCATCTATATCTTTTTTGGTGTAAGTTGCAATTGAATGAGTAGAATGATGGTCCCATTATATTGAAGAGAAGGCAAACATCATGAGGGCCGATAGCTCCAAAAACTCTGCACCTCAGACCTAAATATCTTGATGGATAAACAGCACAACAGGCCAGAGGAAAATATGTATTTTTTATTTGGGGTGAAGTGTCCTTTTAAATGTCCTTCAGAGGGTGACTTTTTACTTTTACACCACATTTTTCAGTTTTACTGAGTAAAGAAGTTGAATCAGTGTTTCTTTCTTTTCTTATCTTTATCTGTACTTCTACTCGAGTAAAGACTGTGTGTTCTTTTGCCACCTCTGTCTGTATTAAAGATGAAGATGATGTAGAATGACTATTTTCTAAACACAACCCCCCTTCCATTCCATAAAATTATAATACATAATTACGGCAAAGCTGTGCAGTGGCTGGCACTGTCACCTCACAGGTTCAAAGTTTGAAACCAGTCAGGGTCTTTCTGTGTGGAGTTTGCATGTTCTCCCCCCGTCTGCGTGGGTTTTCTCCGGGTGCTCCAGCTTTCTCCCACAGTCCAAGACATGTAGGTTAATAGGTTAATGCCAGCTGTAAACTGCCTGTAGGTGTGAATGTGAGTGGTTGTTTGTCTCTCTCTCTCTCTCTCTCTCTCTCTCTCTCTCTCTCTCTCTCTGTCAGCTCTGTGATTGGTTATAGATAGTGGATGGATGGAAGGATTTAATGTGATAAAACTTTTGAATCATGACTGGAAATGACAGTAACACCATCCATCATCCAGCAGCTGGTGAATTCTGAAATAGTCCAATTACTGAGCCACAGTACCTTATATTTTAGATTAAAAAAAGAACATGACTCAAGTGAGTGCTACTTAAAAAAAAAACTCTCTGGAACATTTTGGAAGTCCTGATGATTCTGCTACTAAATACTTGAATAATAAAATTGTGAAATAACTATACATTATTGAATTCTCCCCCATAACTCCCTGAGAGGTGATTATAAATACTTGGGGGAGGTAGTGGCTGGGAATGGAAAGAAAAATTGATTAAGTTACAAAATGCAATTGTTTTCTTTTATGATTTCATATTGACAATATGTTTCCAAAATTAAAGTTTTAGCTTGCAAACATGAAGCAAGCAATTGTTGTTTTTTGCTGATAACTATAATGGAAACGACTCTCCAAGTACCAATTTGAAAGAACACACAAATTTCCTTTATTTATGAGCATGCACACACAGGAAAGAGAAGAAACAAAGTAATGATACACCAGCTGAGACTCCACTTTGATCAGCTCCTGACCAGATTAAATAGGCGAACAGTTCTGGCGCAATTTTGGACTTTTACAGCAGAACAGACTAATCAAGCTGTTTGTGAGTGCAGTAATGGCAAAATGATTTATTGTGATATTAAAGCTAACACAGATTTTAACGCTGAGGAAGAATAGAGCCACTTCTCTGCATATTCAAATATAAAGAATAAGCAGAGATCACAAGGAAATCCTGATATCAAATTGTTTAAGAGTCACAGTAATTAAGAGAATGACAAAACAGTACAAACTGAATCAATATATATTAAAAGTATTGTTGTATCAGTGGCCTCCTGTTTTCCTGTTTGTAGTTAAAAGTCAATATTTGTCTCCAAGACATCTGAAACATGACAAGGAGCCACAACTAAGCACTGGGCCTCATGCAAGAGAATTTTCATATTATCTTAACTTTCTTTTTCTTTCTTTCATACAGTAGGTTCCTACAAGTGTGCCATGTCAGATTTAGTAAATGCAGATTAATGAATGAATAAATAATTCACTGGAGAGCAACTTGAATAAATCTACATGTGAAGATAAGCTTATAAACATGACAGTAATGGTAATAACCAATTTAAATGAATGATGATATCATTAATCTATATGAATATATTTAGAATTATATTATAATTCAAACCGCAGAGTCAAACAGGTTCATGTCAACACAATTATCAAATGTAATTAAATGGGATTTTCTAGCTCAAAATTGCTTCAAAGCAATGAAATATTCAATCTATTAGTGAAAAACAGACTAGACTGCAGATCTAATTGTACATGATTCCTACAACAGGTATCTTTAAATGCATTCCTGCAGAAGTTTGAGAATTCAAACTATGAGAAAACTGGTGCATGCGGCAAGTTCTAAATCATTTGAACAAATCACGAGTGGTTCTTGCATGAGGCCCACTGTTTTTATGGTCACAGTCCAAACAGGGATGAAACCACTAGTTTAATCTTTAACTGTGTATATCATATGATTATAATATGTTTTTATGAATCTTTAACCTGTAAAGTAAGAATAATTGTCAATATATGCAATGGAGCAAAAGGTACAATGTTTCCAACTAAAATGTAGTAAAAAAAAATATAGGTATAAAATAACATAAAATGGAAATACTCAAGTAGCACCTCAGTACCTCAGAATACTTCATGTACAGTACTTGAGTGGAAGTATCAGTTTCTACCAGATTTCTTTGTAAATTATATTAAATGTATGCACAATGCGAACACTACTAAGATGTAGTGAAAGCCAATCTGGACAGCATCTTGCCAGTAGTGGCAGCGGTTTTCCTCTCAGAGGTCTTGATGAACAGACCTCCCATGCTGCCACTGCTTTCATTCTGTAGATTGGATACAATTAGTCAGAGTAATTGCTTGTGGTTGCCTGATCAAAGTGGTGACAGTGGTTTGGAGCCATAAAAGGAGGTGACAGTATGAGATGTTAAGAGGATGTCCTCTATTGACAGAAGTAATGTGTTATTTCACCATGCCTAATGTGGCGCTCAGCAGACTAGACACTTTAACATGTGTGCAGAATACCCACAACGCATCTGACATCATTACCTCCAACCAACCAGACTGCACTTGAATACACACAGCTTTCACACACACTGCATTCTCATCTAACCTTCACGGCACTGTGCAGACATTAAAGGGATAGTTTGGATTATTCAATGTGGGGTTGTATGAGGTACTTATTGATAGTCAGTGTATTATCTACAGTAGATGCCAGTCGGTGTGCTCCCAGTTTTAAGAAGCAGAGGAGGACCAGAACAGAAGCTAAGCAATGTACTGCTGTGGAGTAACAAAAGGTATTTTAGTCACTTAAAAAAGGTCCACTGAAAAAATCAATATCAATTTAAGTGTACGCTATACTAAAAATATTTTTCAGGGCTTTAACTTGCAGTCAAACAGCCTTTTCTAATGGGGAAACTGGCATTATATAAACCAGATATCACTCACTCCAAATAAACTTCATTGGTGAAATCAATGATTTTACCTCACACGGTCTACCGCTGCCCTAAACTTTAAATTTGTTTGTGTTACTGTGTGACTTCAGTGACTCTGAACTATCCTTTGAAAACACCAAAGTCACACAATAACACAAAGAAATTAACAGATCAAGGCAACTCCCGTGTTCTGTGAGGTAAAAATATTGATTTTGCCTGTGGAGTTTGGAGTGATGCTTGGCTTATATAGCAGTGGTTTTCCCGTCATAAGAGGCTGTTTGGCGGGAAGTTAAAGCAGTAAAAAATATTAGAAATATAGCATACACTTCAACTAATGATAATTGATTTTTTAAGTGGACCTTCTTTAAGTGGCTAAAATACCTTTTGTTGCTGACCCTGTCCACAACATTACATTGTTAAGTTTCCGTGCTTCTCCAAACTGGGGGCGTGCCGACCAGCATTTACTGTAGATAATATAATGACTATCAATAAGTACCTCATACAACCTCACTTTAAACAATCTGAGCTAACCCTTAAAGTCAGTTTGATTCCTAATGAGACGTCCATGTGGCATTCATGCTGCTGAGAGGTTCTTGGAATAAAAGCCTTTAACCATTTTGGTGTATTGTGTGTTAAACTGGGTACAAATCACAGTAAATGCTTTTGCATTATAGCCTTATCTACAACGTTCAGAGTAAAACACAGTGTGCACTGATCTGTTTGTACTGCTTAGCCTGAAAAATAGGATGTGGGTTTTCCACCGAGAGTGTCTGTCAAGCAGGAGAAGATAGAGGGTACGGTGGGGGCTGCCACCTAATATCTGCCCCTCATTGCAGTCCAATATAAGGTCTGAATTCATAGTCTGGGGCTGTGTCTGGCAGACACTGTCTGATAGAGGCTCTAAATAATTCACTATCTACTATCCATGTCCACATACCTATAAACTCTCTCTCAGAGGAGAATAGTTTCCATAGATACACACAGGCCACCCTGCTGTGTGAGGGTTACAGCCATGTTAGGCTCCCTCAGCACCTGCCTTTACAGACGTGATTTCACAAACAGGGCATATTCGACTTTTTTGTCCTGCTTTCTCTTTGTGTGACTGACTTATTTTGCCCAATTTACTGTAACTCAAGCATGCTGCCAATTTGTGTTTGTTTGTAAGAATGTTGGTAGTAAAATCAGTGTGTGTACTATGTAGTACTGTGAATATCCACACACACAGTGGGAGGCCTCGCTATTTACAGGAACTGACTGATGCTTTTGAAAAAACAACCCAATCAAGCATGTGGTAAAACTCAGAGCAGTTACAGTACACTTGTTTGAAATATACACAGCAACACTGTTTCTTTTCATTTTTGCATTTTCTTTTCTAGTAA
>JAJHUR010088813.1:0-80323 GCA_027495735.1 Lutjanus campechanus | reverse complement strand
AAAACAAGGGAAGCCAGTTAGTGGAGTGTGGTTGATGATTTGGCACCTTTAACAACACAGTCAGCAGTTGAAGTTGCAGCAGTGGATATGACACAGATCATGGAGGAAAGTAAGGTACTCTAAAACACTTGCATGATTGCAACAATTTGCGTCAAAAATTGGAGCCTACTTCTTCTCTGAGTCATAACTCTGTCAAATCTGGACACACAGACACGATTCAAATATTTTTAGATAAAGTGTTAGACTTTCTGAGGACATCGTCATCTTCGATGTCCATTGCAAAGAAACCAATGACGGTATATAAAGATGGACGACACGTCTCCACTTGCTCCCACTATACAAAAATGAAGCCAAATATCTATTTTGTGCTGGTGATGTCATTTGGAGCCAAAATCTGTGCAGTAGTGGTCAAGGTTGGAGCCACGTTTTTCAAGTTCCCACCCACACGGCCGGTTGACTCATTTATGGCAAAAAAACAAACTGTTTTTATATCAGCAAATAACTATTTGAAATGAAACACTTGAACAAACATCAGCATGATAAGAACAACTTAAAATGACCATCTTGGGGAAAAATTAATTTGACGTGTACTTTGATGTTTTAGTTTGGCCCATGTGTTATCTATTAATATTCAGAGGTTAGATTTATCACCTTTACTGCAGCCTTCCACCAGGGGGCAACCTAGATGACATGGCTTCACTTCTGGACCTGGACCTGGTTCTTTTCACCCTAGTGAATGGAGTCATACACAATTCTTTTGATTTTGGAAAGTTAGTTTAATTTAGTTTAATTTTATAGTTAGTTTAATTAGCGGTGGGAATCTGGGTACCTCACAACTCAATTCGATTACAATTCAGAGGGCTACGATGCAATGATAAAATGATTCCTAATGCATCTCGATGGATCAAAATTTTAAACTTTTAAGCCATGGGGTACCTGCTGGATTGTGTTTATCTGCAGCTGCTCATGTTCAGCCATCCTTACCAAAACTCAAGACGTAGTCTAGTTCAGAAATGAATATGATGCATATGTTTAATTTAGGGGAAAATCTTTGTCTGATTTGATTCAGAATCTATTTTTGACTGAATTAATTGAAAAGGGGGCACAATTTTCAGTCTCTTTCTCCAGTTTCCCTGAAATACAATTTGAAACATAACTGGCAATTAAATGGTCTGCAAAAATTAACTGCATTAATTAATGAATAAATCAATTTGAAAGAATCCTACAGTCTCCTGCCTGTATGACAATTAAAAAATGAGGGGGAGACGGAGTGTTTCGTTGTGTGTGGTGTTATTCAGTCTCTCTGCTGTATCGTTAAGACCTCGCTGTCCAACATGCAGAGCAGCTACAGTTGTTTTTGTGGTGAAACAGGCTGAGCAGAGTCATTTTCTTCATCACAGAGTTGGTTGAAGTTGCTCAGCCACTCTCGTTTGTTACAGCTGAATGCTACTCCGCTCTGTGAATTACATAACATCTCTGGTTGATTTTAAGTATTCATGTTCGTCTTGCAAATGCAATTACTTAGACACTAAATCAAAACATTATTGCAACTGCTGCCTTTTGGGAAGATGAAGTACATCTCTCTGTTATCTGCTGATGACTCCAGCATGTGTGCTCTGTAGACTGTCCGGGTGCTGCACTGCCCTCACAGCTCAGTTCCGCTCTTTTCGCTCTGTCACCTTCATGTTAATTGACATTTAGAAAATTGATTTTTGACTTTTATGAATCAATTCAGAATCTTCCAAGTCCGCATTTCGATGCATCTAAGATTATTAGAGTATTTCACCGATCCCCAAGTTTAATACATATAGTTCAGCACCATGGATTTATTGATACAAAGCAGTTAGGCTACTGATATTTCAGAGCCATGGTTGGGGTCATTGATTCTAACTTGCACAAACCTCAATCAGATAAAGGATCAATGACTCAGGCAGACTAGACTAACATATTCAACTAAATAACCCCTCACAGATGAGCCTGGTCACCAGAGGTGTGGTGTGTTTTTATGGTGGCAAGTTTACATACATTAGTTAAATATAACTGACCACACAGTCAAATGTGACTGACTTCATGATTAGTTTCACATAATTTAGAATATTACACAGCAGTCTTTCTCTGTCTTGCCACAGCATCTGTTTTGCCGGTGTTTTAGCACAGCTGAGGTCAACACTGCAAACCTGATGACTAAGTTACTGACTGACTGGCTGATAATCGGTGCCATGTGTGTGATGTATATATTGTACATGCACTTTTTGAGATGGCTTTCTTTTGTGATTGTAAACTAGACTGACTGAACTGTTTTGGGATTTTGGGGAAAATTAAACAGACTCTTTAACAAGTGAATTGACCTCTGAGATTTCATTGGATCAGTACATGGTACTGATACACAAAGTTCAGTTATCAGAATCGGTATCTGGAACGAAAAATATGATATCAGAATATCTCTACTGTGCGGCCCTTGGAAATAAAAAATGAACTGAGAGACACCAGGCTAGAATCTCTTACTAAATGCTAAGACTTTGTAATTTTTACAGTTATTTCTACGATATCATTTCATGTTTGCTGGGGGTTATCAGGGCAAAATAAGTGCTGAGTGCTGATCATATATTGTACAATTGTTTGAATTTATACAGTATATTTTCATTATTCTGCACTAAGAAAGATTAACACCTACAGTCCTTTGTGGAATCATGTGTACCATTAACTTGACGCATGTAAAAGTCCACAGTTGTGCATTTTTCTTTGATCTGTCTTTTCATGTCCTTGAGCTACAGCAGACACTGCAATTCTTCTTCTTCATGCTTTTTTCTTTCTCATTACTCCTATTTTATTCCGGTGTGATAAAGTAGAACTAGATGGTCCAGAGAGAGCTGCCAGATCATTAGTTGAGCCACTCGTTGCACATAAAATGGCTCAAAAGTGGGCAGGTTGAACTGTGATAAATACAAAAAGTTCAAACAAGTTATATGTTTGCATTAAAGATGGTGATAATGAAGTACAGCTAACAACGTCAAGAGCTACCTTTTCTGAGATTTAGGTGGATGTGTGTGTTGTAGGTGTGTGTTTGCTTGGAAATTGGAGTGGTTGGTGTGTGCGGGGGTGCATTCCAGCGTTTGTCTGCCCTTGTGTGCGCCTCAGTAATTGTGCAGCCAGTTCATAGTTGTGATACTTAGCTGACTCATCAACTCACAATTCCTTTGTGTTTTGTTTCATTTGTATGCAAGGATCAGCTTGTCTTTTTCTCTGTTTGTCAGTTGTGCATGTCATGAAGGTTTTCATGCACTTGTGTGTGAGGGGGAGGTGTTGATTTTGTACAGAGCATATTTATGTGTATGTGTGTGTGATTTTAAGGGCCTTAGGAAGCAGTTAGTTCATCATCAGTTAGATCACACCCCTGCAATGTTTCAGATGAATTGAACTTTCTCAAGTGGACAGACTGTTCCTGCGCTTGTGTTGTCTCTTTTTTGTTTTCTTTTTTGTCTTTCATCTACGTGGAAAAACTTGTAAAACATAGTTTCAGACATTAAAATTATTCTTTTGTCAATGCTGCCTCAGACAGCACTGTGATTAATAATGTATCTGTAACACAGCACCTCTGATATGCCAAAAAAAAGGTGAAAAGTCTGTCAAATCACGTCTGCTTAATGTGCTAAACTGGGCCTGGAATCCTTATTTTTGCTGCTCTGTCACTGATGCCTGGCAATAACACATATGTCATTCCCTCAAGCAAATTTACATTTTTATTGTTACATAATGTGTCACCTTCAATACTGAAAATGCTAAATATCAGTGCTCTTGATTTAAATAGTCAAGAACTGCAATTTTCTAAAAGTGAAGAGTCTGAAAACATGTGTCAACAGACAGATGTTCCATGTCCTTTAAGACAATTTTTTCATTGGTGTACTTATTTTTCTGCAAACGGACACAAAAAACAGGCTGTCAATTGCCCTGCAGCGGTGAACAGAGTGTGACTTCAGCACAGAACAACTCCTGGAGGGCCTGACAAACACAGCAAAGTGAAATGCAATTAATTTGGCTCACAGCACGATAGCAGCATGTTTATTGTGTAAAGGCAGATGAGCTTATATCAAAGTTGACTGGGGATTTAGATTTTTTTCTTTTTTGCTAAATAAATGCCACAGATAATATACTGACGCACTCTAGATGAACTCATTATCATCCTATTTTGCAGTCTCTGTAGTCTCCAATCTTATTTTCATTCAAAACTGCGTTTGATTAGCTGAAGCAAAGTTCTTCTCAAAAGTTTTACTTGTCTTTTGGGACATTTTAGCAGAAGGTTTTGGATGTGTAACTCTTTGCCATAATGCTGTCATTGCAATTCAGACCATTGCAGATCATTATCATTCATTGTTCCTCTAAAGTTGGCTTGTCTGGCATGAGAACTATTGGAATTAGCCGCTTACCACATTTGAGGTAGACAGCTCACGAAGGGACTGGAAACACTAAGAAGATAAATGTGAATAAGGAGCCACAGGTTGACATGATCTACAACTTTAAGATGAACTGTCTGGTGCAGACGCTGCATATAATCCTTGAATTATACATTGCAGCATTTCAATTATACATCAGAAAGTCTAGAGCTGCAACGATTGATTATGAATTCATTATTAAATGAATTACTATCACAGTCACGATTTTGATAACTGATTAATCTAACTCTAACTCTAATTTAAGAGAGAAAAAAAGTCAAAACCCTCTAATTCTAGCTTCTTAAATATGAATATTTTCTGTTTTCTTTACACCTCCTTCTTTACTCCTTGCATTAAACTGAATATTTTGGGGTTGTGGACGTTTGAGGGCGTTACGTTGGGCTTTGAGAAACACTGATATTTTTCACCATTTTCTGACATTTTATAGACCACACAACAAATCAATTAATCCCAAAACACTCTGCGGTGAAAACAAGTTGCACCCTATAAATAAGAATATGGAGTTTTTTCACATCTTAAACCATTTTGAATTGGAACCAATGTGACTTACTCTTTTCAGTGATGTCCGGTGAATATCTGCGATCCATTGCAGATGAACATCCATAAATCCACTTAGAAATCATCCAAAAAGGCCCTCTTTTTGATTCCAGATCTTGTCTTATTGTCCATCAAATACAGATCTTTTCAGCAATTTCAAAAGTAATCCACTTGATTGCTGTCTTTATATCAATGGTTACAAAGCAAACAGGACCAGCTAGCAGCTAATTCAGCACTGTCCATGGTGCAGATTGACCTAAAGCCCAAAGCTAACAGAATGAGTCCATCTCAACATTATACTTCCTGTTTACATCACGCAAAGCATGATGGGAATCCTGGTGGGAGCCAGAGATATTATACTTTTGTATTTTTTGAAGTGTTTATTTTTATTTTTATTTAAATTTGTATTTTTAATTTAGTTTCACTTAGTTTACAGAGTGGGTTTGCTTGTTTCATTTTAGTTTTAGTTGTTTAAAAATGTTCAGTTTTAGTTTGTATTAGTTTCAGTTTTTGTTTTAACTATTTTTTTTTTTAGAACAATATGGGGTAAGCCTCCTCATGCTTGATGTGTTGACAAATGTGACCAACATTGTGACCAAAGACTAAAATGAAAGGCATTTTCTGTTTTTAATTTTTTTATTCAGTTAATTAAAAAAACACACACCAAGTTTTATTTACTTTTCTTTAACAATAAAAATCTTGGTGGAAACATCTCAAAATGTAATCATCCCATAAGAAAAAGAAAAACAACAGAAGTGACAAAGTCTTTTTACTTTACCTGATCAATATGCTGTTCGGCATTTCTGCCGCAGCTAAGACAGGAGGGAGTGAAAACTGAATTAGCTTTTCTGTATTATCATTTAGATTAGGTCAGGAGGGTTGTAAAAATCCAATCAGCTCCAGCATGAATCTGCAACTTTTCTGACCTCTGACCTGTCTGAACATAAACCCCTGCAGTGATATAAATAACACTGTGTTATTGCAAAAATAAATTCTGACACCATAAAGCTCTTAAACATCAGGTCTGTCTATTAAATGTAGATCAAATACTCAGAATATCATACAAATATAACAGTAATGTTGATAAAAGGATCCTCGTTAGTGTAAGTGAAACTGCAACATAATGACATCATTGTATACATTAGCTACAAATTGTTGACAGCTTTCAGATATTCAGATCATTATTGGTCACATATCACAGTTATCTGGGTAAATGAGCTTGTGGGACAAGAAGGTGGGAAACTGTATGTTCTGTGTGCACATGTGAACATCTGTGCATGCATGCATGTGTGTGTGTATGGCTGCATATGAGAAAAAGTGAATAAACTGAGCTGAACCGCACATAAGATACGAAGATATCCTTTGTTCTTTTTACAAAATTGAGAGCATTCCCACAGCATCAAGTACAATTTCTGAGGGTGATAAAATCTCTCGCTCTCAGGAGAATGTTTTGTTTGACCGACATGTTGTTGGCAAAGAGCCACAGTCATTACCTGTGTGTGTGTGTGTGTGTCTGTGTTCTGTGAGAGCAAGAGCAGAAACGATAAACAAATGGATTTTTCATATCATTATAGCTAAAAAAAAACTATGCATTATTATTGTTTTAATTTTGCAAATGCCTTGCAGTTGTAAAAAAAAAAAAAAAAACAGTTTATCATAACGCCCAAAATACATCCAGGCATAAAAACATTAACAATAGTAGTTTAGTATATAATCATTTTGATCCCTGTGGGGGGAACTGGGTTGTCAAACGGCAACAATCAAAAAATTTCACACGATTAAACAACACCAGATAAATAAAAAATAATCAAATCCACCCATCCACAACAGGGCATCAACAGAAAACTGTCAGCCAGTCAGTCAAGCTGTCTGTGAGTGTGTGTTATTAAGGGTGTGAATTGCATATTAAAGAGCACCTAATCTGATCAGTGGAACACCAGGGAACAGTAAGATGATCTCTGAGGGAGGACATGTGGCTCATCAGAACAGCATGGAGTGGGTGCATGCTGCTCTGTATAATGGTCCTGGTTTTCTCCTCCAACCTTCTTTAAACCTCCTCCTCATCAGACTCGAGAGTCACTCTTGAAGTGGAGCACTTTAGACGCTCTTTTTCCGTCTCCTGAGATCACCCCTCCGCTCACTGGCATGCAGATATATAAAAAGCTTGCTGCTTCCTTGAAAAGAAGAGTGGATTTATGAAATTGTGTCAGTATTCCTTCACCGTGGTACTTGTATGATTTCACTATCCCCTCATCCATAACTGATTGAAACCAGTGGAACAAGTACTCACATTCTTTACTTAAAAAAATATAAGTGCCGCTCCACCAATTGAAAAATAGTCCATTAAAAGTAAAAGTTCTGCAGTTCAGTTTTTCAAAATCATACTTAATAAAAGTACAAAAGTAACTTGTGCTTGTAATACTTTAAGTATCAAAAGTAAAAATACTTGTTCTGCAGAAAAGTGACCCATGTGACTGATATCTTATAATATATGATATAAGATTGATAATTAAGATGCATTCATGCATACAGTAAGTAGCATTTTATAGTTGGAGCATTTTGACTGGGAGTTTGTTTTAACATTACTGTATATAAAGTTATAGGAGGCTGTTTAGTCCAGTTGTTCCCAAACTTGGGGTTCTGCCCCATTTTAAAGGACCAGTGTGCAGGATTTAGTGATATTTAGCAGTAAAATGACCAACTTGCCTGCCAAGTGTGCAGGAGAAACTATGGTGGCCACAAAACTCAAAAGGCTGTATCTAGAGCTAAGGCTACTTTTAAGATATCGATCAAAATAACCCAGCACAAAGTAGTATCAAAACCGGTCAAATGATACCTGCTTTTAATCCTTTTTGTACCCAGATCTAGACTAGAAGACTGTATGGTTTTGCTCGCAGCCAATCACCGCAAGCCTTCTTTATTAAGAAGAACTTGCGAATAAAGGTACTGAATGAAGTACTCTATTGGTATCTATCACTTTAAGGGTACTGGTATCGGTACTGGTATCATAGCTTTTTAAATGATACTCAGCCCCGTTGAGAGCCAGTGTTCAGTTTGTCCATTCTGGGCTACAGTAGAAACATGACGGTGCAACATGGCAGACTCCATGGAAGAGGAGCCACAGTCTGTGTAGATAATTAAAAGGTTCATTCTAAGGTGCTAAAAACACAACAGTTCTTACTTTCAGGTGATTATAAACTAATGAAAAGATATATATGCATATTATATTCCATTCCTGCGAATAGATCCACCTAAATGTTACACACTCAACCTTTAAAGTGCGCATCCATTATTTTATTTATTCATTCATTATTTTTAGTGTCAAATTTTTATTTTTCCAAGCTCTCCTAAAAACATTTTCCCACATAACCTGATGTAGGTTTCTGCATGATGATGTTAGTTCATAATAAAACCCCTGGGAGGGGAGGGCTTCAGTGCCCTAACGTCACTGCTTTTTGCTAACAGCTGAGTGTTTTTCCATTTTAAAAACCTGGAATGCAGAAGGAGTCACCCGTTAAGGGTCACAAGATAGGTCTGAGGGGCTGGGAGATGATTGATGTGGTAGAAAACAAACAAACAAACAAACAAAACCTCTAAACTCTGAACTTAAATTTATATTGATATTTTGGACTTTCTGTGAACATTAGATAATTTTGCTTCTTTTTTCTGTAATCAATTATTTAAATAAAACAATCTAAGAATTTTAGATAGGGAAATCATTATCTTTTCTTTTTTTAAATAAAATATATTTTTTTAGGGGCTTTTCTGCCTTTACCGTTAAGAAACAGCCAAGATTGACAGGAAAAAGAGGAGAGAGACGCTGCAGGCTGGACCTGAACCAGGGCCGCTGCAGAGGACTGATAGCCTCAGTACACAGGGCACACGCTCCACCAAGTGAGCTACCAGGGTGCCCTGGGAAATCATTTTTTGGTGGAACAACTCATCTGAAACATGAAAATGAACTCCATCCAGACACTTTTTTGTGTTTTGGAGTCCCAAGCCAAAAACTGAAAATGAAAGCACTGGTTAACAATTTAAGATTATACAGTATGTTATTTTGCTTTTCATGTAAAATTTGAATTTTCAAAACAGCAATAAACAAACAAACAAACAATTACCAGTGAAATGCAGTGGAGGAAACGTATAATACTCAAGTAAAGTGCCTCAAAATTACACTACTGTACTGAGTAAATGTCTTTAGTTAATTTCCACCACTGATCAAAAGACTCTTCATCACCTCATCATCTCCAGATAGTGTGTACAGTGTAGTGCAAACAGTAACAATCAAAATACAACCACAGTACAGAATCTCTCCCCTTGTCTTTAGATAAAGCTCAGCTGGAAGAATACTTCCACACTCCACTTGGCAGGGCTCCAATCTGCTGGGTTTTTGGCACAGAGCTGGTAATATGATGAAATCAAAGGGTGTTTTCCCCCCGGACTCTCAGGCTGGCCTTTCTTGACAACTTGACTAATTCCAGTCCAAGGTTTAGTCAGCTATAAAGCTTATAGAAAAGCCTGCGATATGTTAAATGGAAGCCAGAAGCTCCCTTGTTACCAGGAATTGATCTTTAGAGACTCTTACTAGAAAAGCAACAACAAAACAATCTTGGTTGATCTTTTATCTATCCCGTGGTAAAAACCCTCTTTCACATCAGTCTGCTTTTGCATTTTCAGATTTATTCTTTTGTGGCCATTACGCAATCTCTTTTCTATACACTTAGAGAAATGAAAATTTCATACTGGAAATTAGCATTTACTGATCAGCTTTATCAAATTTTATGCATCTGCATTTCAACTTCTGCTGGATCATTTCCTAAAATTTGAAATTAGAATAATTACAGGCCGTGCAGGCAAATGCAGTATCAGGGAAAGAAACTGTTGTATCAGTTATTGTGTGTAGGAATTAAAAGCAATCACTTTTACTGAAAGAGACTGAAAAGAAATCACAAAAGCAGACACTCATCCCTGTGTTTGAAGAATAGGTGACATCGAGCTCTAACTGCACCTTCCTAGATGTCATTTTTCATACTTTGCTGACTTTACTTTCATCTGACATTCATCCCGTCTGAGATAACAATCCAGAAAATGACATTTTTGAATGTGTAAGAAGTAGAAACGTATATGGATGAGTGAATTTTTGCTTATACATGCCTGTCTTCTTGAATTCGTTTGTGGACAGATCCAGATGACGTTTGTGTGGAACAATATTGTAAGAAATGGGACAGTGGATAAGAAGGGAGGGGTGTGTTTATAAGTAAACTGGTTTAAATAACTTATGAGTCATAATTTATTAATAAATGGATCCTAGCCACACACATGCGCGCATACACACATGCATACACATTAAGCATCCTGACCTCTCAAAGCTGTGACAGTCACCTCAGTGGTAAAGGAAAAGCCAATCTATATTTATCCCATACGCACATCCACCCGGTGTGTGAGGATGTGTGTGTGCCAGAGAGCGAGAGAACAGATTTGTGCATATTTTATGCATGCATACGGTAATCTCCTGTTCTAGCATTCATAGCTCTGCTTATTTAGATGAAGTCAAGCATTGCAACCTTTGTATCTGTTCGCTTATTAGCGTTTTAAGATCACAGTTTAATGCTCGCCTCCCCCGGGCTTTACACAACACACTCAATAAGTGATCAGATTACATGGCACAAACAGACAAGGACACTGCTGTATGAAACAACATGTAAACTAACTGCTGCCTATAACGTTTACAATATTGGTAAAAAAAAAAACAACAAAAAAAAACAAGTATACTTTAGTATCTTAGAAATATAATTTAAGAATGTAAACATTATTACAGGCATACTTATACATTTTTGCCTTAATTTGAAGTATAGCATAACATACAGGTACTGCTCACTGTAACTGCCTTTGAAAATGTAAACACAAGCTCATTTAACCTGATTTCACAGAATCCAACTAGGTGGCAGGCGTTAAAAATGACTATACAGAAGTAGTCGATCTTCACATGGATGTTTTGTTAACTCATATAGGTCATATTGAGTTATCAGTGATAAATTGAGATAGTTTGATATCCAGTTAAAAACTCCTCATAGTAGCTTTAATATATTTATGTTTCACCAGGGAATGACAGAAAAGGGACAGAAAAGTGGCAGCATTAACATAGAATTGTCAGCACTTTAGATGAAACATGAAGAGCTAATAGATTCCGACACCATGAAGGGGTTACAGGTTGAGAACAGCAGGGAGTCACTGGTGGCAGACGAGACGCGCAGTTGATGATTACGTGTTTTCATTATCTGATGGTTTTAAATCAGGGACAGTCAACCATGTGCTGCGGAGCGCCAGAGGGAAGCAGGTTTTTCTCTCCAACCAAGCACAACACCAGGTGATTTGACTGATGAGTTCCGCCTCTCCGGCTGAAGGTGGGCTAATCAGCGAGACCTCCTGCTGTGCTGTTTGGTTGGAAAGGAGACCTGCCTATCCCTCTGTCAAGGCAGCATCGGAGTCTATTAGTGCAGCAGCTCCTAATTCAGGCCGTGGTGTTCACTCTGGCCATTTTGTCAAGGATGAATTTATACCCAGGGATGAAAGGTTAATAAAGTTAATTAGCTAGTGGTACAAAAAAACCCAGCATGACGGCTCAGGATCTGTGATGAGGAACTATTGATTGCAGGATAATCAGAGAATCTACTTTTAATGAAAAAGCGAAATTCTAAAGAAGGTTTATCTTTTAATGCTGCAAAGTGAATAAAGAGTGTTTATAAAGAGGATGAATTAGAATTTATATTAAGGAAGCATCTTATCACTTTGACCCTTAAAGTTTCACGGTTTGGAAAATACGCTGATTCATTTTCTGATGAGGGTTAGATAAGCTTGATACCACTCTCATATCTGTCTGTTTAAATCCAGTATAACACTCAGCAGGTGGTTAGCTTAGCTTCGCACGGACCGTCGTATCACTATAATCATCATAATAACCATAATCCATAGAAAAACTTAAGTGTAAAAATGATAATTCACCATTTTATAGTGGTTATGTGCCAAGTATTGTTGCCATTTCTTGGCCACAACCAGTACCTTGCTGGAGTTTCTGCTTGTTGCCTGGCAGCTGCTCAGAGCCAAGAAATAGAATAAAAATCTTGTGTAAAATTGTTGTTTGTTCATTCAGTTTTTGTACAGATCAAACAAAAAGATATCATGTGTTAGGTGCTGGTAGGCATATTTTGTTAACATTCTTCAGTGCAAAGAGGTATTTTTTCCCCCCATTTCAAGCCATTGTGCTAAGCTAAGCTAACTGGCTGCTGGTTGTAGTCTTACATTTGGGCTGTCTGTTTTCTCCTGCTGGCTGGTTTTCCCTTGTTGACTTTGCACTAAGCTAACCTGACTGCAGCCTTACTGTATATTTAACAGGTCAACTTGTTCTCATCCCAACTCATCAGATGTTGTGTAACTTCCCCTCTGTGCCTTCTGCCACAGAGCCTTTCACATTATGGTTTATGTTGTGAAAGAGTCACAGTTTGAGTAGATTTAGACACAAAAATTATTTGTGTACAGTTAAGATACGACTATGGTTGAGGTTATAATAAGTACACGTCATGTGACACCAAGCATCTGGTGATAAACATGTAATATTATTTACCTTTAGCAACTCGCAAGTATGCTTGCAAGATGAAAGTTACACAACACAAGTAACATGACACATTATGTACCCTAAACCTTGTAATAATTTTGGTTTCACATGGGACACAAACCCTGGTCTCCTTGGCGAAAATCCTGTTTGTTTGAGCCGTCCATCCACCCCACCTCCTTCATGTGTGGACTTTCCATGTCTTTATACAATATCAACAGCTTGGGTCATCTTATATAGCCATGGGTGGGTTTACACTGAATTCACATGAAAGCCTGGTGCATCTCTTTCTGCCGCTAATGTGCCGTAATGTAATGTACCATGTGCGTCTGTTAAAGACGAGGGGTAGTGACAAAATGTCTGTATTTGATGAGTTGGGAATGAGAACAGGCTGGAATCAATCTTACTATTTTACTCTCCAGAGATACTATCCAGATATATCGCGATTTAAATTTCTGTTTTAATGTTTTTTTTTTTAATTTTATTTGAAAGATATTTTTAGAGTAATTGCAGTACTTACCCATGACCTACCAGAAGTGTGTGGTGGGGTCAGCATCAGAAGAAACTCCACCCATAGCGCTCTTATTTTTTAACTCATTATTTTGCTTTACTCAGGACACTTCACCAACCCAAAACATTGGTATTTGACATCCTGGGAATTAGACTTACTGTAACAAACAACTATCTCTCTGGTGCATCTACAAACAGCAACTGACAGAGCCTACTTATTCTACCTTTTAATCTAATCATTTAGTGGCCATAAGTAAACTTAGTTAACTTTGTATTCTCTAGTGAACAAAGCTATATAGTCCTACTACACATATACTAACACTGTTTCTGAATTGCAAATTACAAATTAAAGATTTATAATTTTCCAGTTCCCACTACATCTCACTTTTTAAAAAAAATAATTTTTAAACACATTTCTGAAACAGCACAGAATATCCACATAATATCTGTACAAGAGCTGACAGTGGTGTTGAATTAAACTTGTGAAAGATTTGTGAAACTTTCTCAGCTGCTCTCTATTTGGGAACCCTCCTGCCCACAGCCATTTCATTTAACACACTCTCAGAACATGCCAATACATCTGTGAATGTTTCATGCTTGAAAAACTTGAAAAGCTAAAGTTGTAAATTCCAGTGTACAATACTAGTGAGTACACCAAGTTTTAATTTGACTTTTTGTCTGTGTTTTCTCCCAGTGGAGGCCCTTCACCTAGGAACTCTGATGGCTGCACATGGTTACTTCTTCCCCATCTCAGACCACGTCCTCACTCTCAAAGATGATGGCACTTTCTATAGGTTTCAGGTAAGATATAATATATAATATTAGTAATTCTCTGATTCTAATTGTGTCTTAAAATATCTGTATTAGTCTCCAGATATATATCTTTTAAAAATCCCCAAAATGAGGAAACATTCAAAAGACCTTAACTGTAGGCTCAAGAGCTCATTTGTAGATTTTATTCTTTTCTCCACATTTTTATGAGGGGCATATTGTGTCAAAGAAGGGCTTTTTTTTCTTCAAACAGCCATGTGTTATGTTAAGGAGATTCTTGCTAATGAACAGGTTAGAAATGCACAGAGCTGTCATTATTTGTATCTGTTCAACCAACAAAATTATTTGTCTCTGTATCTGCATCTAGACAGAAGTCTGGAAGGTTAATACCAGAAAGCAAATTGGGTGAATGTTTCTCACCTAATATTCATTGGCAATGCAACTGCTGTGCCTTCAAAGCATCAAGTTGATTTAATATGGGCATATAATTCACTGTGAAATATATTTGCACACCCTAATGCTATACTTTATTTTTAACTAAACTAAGTTGTATGAACTGAAACCCATCAACACCAACCCTTTAAACAGGGGATATTAAGCAATAAGAAACAAACAAATTTTTTTTTTAAAGATTCTGTTTTGCAATGCAATTGGAAACTCTTTATGGTAGAAATATAAAAAACATCCTTCAGCTGAAGGGAATCATCTTAAATTCCAAAGATGCTGCATTCATGTTTCTTGAGGTCTTAATAGAATATTATATATGTATATATATATATATATATATTTTAATATATTATAATAATATTCTACTATTCAAATTAGATACTTGTGTAAAACTATCCTTAATTAAAAGTAAATAGTAGTACTCTTAATCTTATGTTCTGGAAATGTTCTTTTCCTAAATAATAACAAGCAACTTTGCATAGAAGAATTAGCTGTTTCAATTGCATTATTTGTTGTTATTTCTGCTTTCATGAATAACTTATTCGGATTCAGGTGCATCCCAGAACATAAACAAAGAATACATTTAGTAGGTTTGACATATACTTAGTGTCACTTTATATAAAACATTTGAAGTTCCTTCAGTGTTGTTGAAAATAAAGTACAAATACTTTTCACGTGACAAATGTCCAACTCTAATAGCTGCTCTCATGAGAATTTTGGAGTCTATAAATAGAGGGCCAGACCAGAATAAACACCGAGAAACCTTTGCCTCTTTGCGATATACTGTCAAACTGGTGCTTAGGAGTTGTTTTGCACCATAATTATTACAGGTTCATGAAAAAAACACCACTTTGAATGTCAATACAGGGATTGACAGGTTTAGTGATTTTTCAGTAAGCTCCCCCATGTGTGCTGCACAGAACTCACCAAAATAAATCAATGCCTGAGGCTGTTTGTGTTAGTAGCAGGCTCCACTTTGCTCTTTACGTGTAATCGGTTTTCATGTGAAGCCGGTCCATACAGTGCTGCCTGAGGAGGGTCAAGATTCATGCTGGTTTCTGCTCTCAGCTCTCGTTGAAAGGAGCTTATGTGCTTTAGACGTTATGCCAAGCCCATTATACAACAAAATGTTTTATTGTGACAGATGCAGGGCTGGGACTGCATGCCCACCTCGCATGACAGGGCACCCTTTGATTTAAAACACACCATGTGGTTAGCTCTGTGCCGTCAAAAAAATGTCTGTTTCTTTTAGTTTTGTTTCCTAATGACCTGTTTCCCCCCCCAGACTCCATACTTTTGGCCATCAAACTGCTGGGAACCAGAAAACACAGACTATGGTGAGAGACCTGTTATAGTCTAACTCTGTATGTACTGAAGAGGCTAATGATGCAGACTGTTTGTGTAGTGCATAAAATATATTTGTCCAGCCAATGTGTTATGACTACTGATGTTACAAAAAGTTCAAAAGATAAAACACAAATGCAACTGTAGCATCTGGATGGTTGATTAAAACCTAAAAAGGAGTGCTATTTAACTATTTACACCTGACCCCTTTAGAATAGTTCTAAATAGCAACAATTTGTTGCTAACAAGCTGCTGCATTGAGTGAATGGGTTATGCACAGGACTCTCTGTTTGGAGAGTGGCATTTGAGTGCTTATTACATTTTTTCAGTTTTCAGTTGCAGTTTGGTTAGGATTAGGCATCAAAACTACATGTTTAGGTTTAGGAAAAGATGGTTTGTACACCCATGCAGGTGTAAATAGCCACAGTGGCTAGTTACCTGTGCACCTGTGCACCTGGGTGCTTGTCTCTTCCATGCAAGGCTATATGCACCCCCAGTGCAAATAGCATTGTTGACTAAGGACACCTGGGTGCTTGTTGCCATCCTGAATGTAAATAGCCACATTGCTTATTCCACCATATGTGCAAATAGCCACATTGACTGCCCTCCCTCCACATGCAAATAGACACATTGGCTATTCTAACCCAGTTGCAAATAGCAGTGCTGGCTATGGGCACCTGGGTGCTTGCTGCTATCCTGGGTATAAATAGCCACATTGGCTAATCAGCCACGAGTGTAAATAGCATTGTTGAGTACAAACACCTACACCTCCTGGGTGTAAAGAGTCACATTAGTTATTCCAGCTTATGTGCAAAAAGCCATATTGGCTATTTCACGCCAGGTGCAAATAGCATTGTTGACAGACACCTGGGTGTTTGCTGCCTTGCTGCCTTCCCACTGGCCATTTACACTTGGGATGGGCACAAATACCATCTGCCAATATAAAATCCCATTTTGTTTTAGATGCTTGGCCCACAGTTAGAGTCAGTTATAGTGCAGTGGGCATGCAATAACTCTGTGTGCTTCTTATCTTATTTATATTTATTTATATATTCAGTGTATTCCAACCTCAGTTGGTTTCGCCTACCTCAGCCATCCTCTCTGACTGATACAGGCTGATTACAGTCAAGGAAACCAGAGATGTGTTTGTGTGCGTGCACCTGTTGTGCACACTCAGCTGAACATTTTAATGGCGATACAGGGATGAGCTTTTCATTGTTTACAGCGGAGCGGAGTAGAGATAAACATTTCATAATGCCAAAAATAGTTCAGGTGAATAGCCGCAGCTTTCCAGGTCTTTCATTTGTTGTTTGAATTGTAGGAGAGGAGAAAGGCTAATGCCTGCCATGGGAATCATCCACTGAGTCTTAGGGGAAGTTAGAGTGTCTCCGATGTAGCAACTGATTCACGTGAATGATGCCCCGTAATGAAAACAGTCTAATGGCATAATGAAGCCTCCACATAATGGTCAGTTAACAAAGGGGATGAAGGGATGATTATAGTACAGGAAGACATCAAAAGTCAGGCACGCATACACACACAAGCACACGCTGTAACAGACGCTCAGACACCATGCGCAGTCAATGACCTTTGTGATTTGCAGGCCAGTTTAAATGTGCAGTTGAGAGGATTAAATGAGTAAACGCAGGGCCACTTAAGGCTGTTAAAACCAAGCTGAGATCCTGTTCCCCCTCTATTACCAATCTCTCTGAGCTCTCTCTCTCTCTCTCTCTCTCAGCTGTTTACCTCTGCAAAAGAACAATGCAAAATAAAGCGCGTCTGGAGCTTGCAGACTATGAAGCGGTAAGTGAAAGAGGTCTTTTAGTGTCAGAACCCCCCTCTTTACATTTCTGTTCTGCTGCTGTTTTGGCAGGCTTTATCTTTTGCCTTTTTGTGCCTACTGAAACTGAGAACATTTGTTTTCTGTGTGTGTGTGTGTGTGTGTGTGTGTGTGTGTGTGTGTGTGTGTGTGTGTGTGTGTGTGTGTGTGTGTGTGTGTATGTGTGTGTGTGTCACTGCAGCATTTGTAACTTTCCTTTCACCAAAGCTATTAAATGAATCACCGGGTTAGTTATACTTTGCTTGTTTTCTTTTGTACGTGAGCTGGGATCATTAAAGATGGCATCCAGCCATGCACTGTACACACCATATGCAGTAAATATATTCAGCACAGATCCCTTAAAAGCCTTTTTTTTTTAAAAATCATTTTTTTTGTTCTTTGTTTCACTTGCAGGAGAGCTTAGCAAGGCTACAGAGAGCTTTCGCCAGGAAATGGGAGTTCATTTTTATGCAAGCAGAAGCACAAGCAAAGTAGGTTTCTATAAGAACCACACACGCATTGAGCCCATGAGTGAGTCCTCTTACACCCTCATTATGACATGGTTTAACTTAGGGGTGGGCAATATGGCCTACAATTTATATCACAGTATTTTTTCTTTTTTTACAGTGATGATGATATCATGGTATTACAATCATTATGAGCCTCACTCAACTTAAAATATGATTCTACCTCTTTTCACTCCATTGCTCCATGTAAGGGAATATCTCTTATGAAAGAAAAATTAATCAATAAACTGATGTGTTTATTGGCTCCAAATAGGAATGAAAATGAGGTACAGGCCCACGTGTTTTTGGAGGAGCAGCCTGCCCCATAATGTGGGTTAATGTAATGTGATTAATTCTCAGAGTTATACATGGGCTGGATTAGACATCTCAACAGCATTTATTTGGCAGAAAACCCAAAATATAAATACAATAGTCAGTGTCTTAGTCATGTCCATCAGTACATTTACATACGGCAGCAAGAGACACACACTGCGGTGCAGATCACTCAGCAGAGGGGGCGTCAGTGTAACAACAAAACCAGTTGAGCCTGCATTGCAGTATGAGGTTCCACAAAAATAACACATCCACATACTTACACGACAGAATAGGTAGATTGTCACTTACTCTTAAAATGACACCAGCGGCGACAGGCTTATCTGACCTTAACTATGTTACATAAGTCATGTAAATCTAGTTCTGTGTATGTGCATGATAAAAACATGTATTATGGTAATAACAGTATTGTTGTGGCAGAACGAGCCACTGGTGAAAGTGATGATACTGGTATACTGCCCACCCCTAATTAAACTTAGCGGTTTACTTCAGCTTCCGTGTACTTGCCAGCACACAACTTCACGCATGAGCTGCACATTAAACATGTGATGGAGTCAATGGATCATACGTGTGTTGGAATAAGCTACAGTTCTGAACTCCTTTTTTTCCCCCCCTCAGAGTGGACAAGAAAAGAGACAAAATTGAGAGGAAAATTCTCGACAGTCAGGAAAGAGCCTTCTGGGACGTGCACAGACCAGTGGTGAGTGAAATTACGGATGCTGTCTTCATTGTCACCTTTACCGTTATCGATGTCATTGCTGACATTATCAACGGCATCTTAATTGTCGCCGCAAAAGTTGAAAAATTGAAAAAATAATTTCACGCTGACCACACACAGATTCTGAAGAATAATTACACACTGTAGATATGGTAAATCATTTACGCTCTCTGGATTATTTCAATCTATTCCGTTTCACTGGCAGTCGGGATGCATCGAGCTGTGTGACAAGAAAAAAATGCTGAAAATGTTGCACTTGATAGTTTATGTCATATATGAGCCATACATTCCTGATTCCTGTGATGTATGAGTTGTGAAAAGAGGTGAACACAATTTAAATCCCTTGTTGTGTATTCCTCCGCAACACACATGAAATGCCACATCAATAACTGTCACAGCACATCAGCTTCACTGCTGCTCTTTACCTTGTTCATAAACACTTGCTTAGCATTAGCATTTAGTCTCCCCCTGAGGTTATAAGGTCTCCTCTGCTGTATTTCTCTGAAAGCCACTGCTCCATGCTTAATTGGAAAATAAGTTCAATTTATGCGTCCTTGGAGCAACATAATCAATATTAATTCAAATTTCACAGTGACGCCGTCAAGCTACTTAGCTTTGTTCTTCTGGAAGAGACCTAGATTAGACCACTTGTTCAATCAGCCAGAATTTGCACACTAAGACCCTGATTTCCCGCTGGTTTACTTGTTTTGCTGGAATTGGCACATTCCATGTTTAATTAACCAGCACCTGACACATTGTCCTGGAGACTTCTCAAAATCACTTCACACCCCAGTTACGCATATTGGATTTGATTAACTGAAACTCATATAGTGGTGGCAAAATTGCACATCTGTCCTAGAGGGCAAGGCATAAACAGCTGAAGTCGTAAAATTTTAATTTAAGCTGAATTAACTCATGATTTTTACGATTTTCTCCTCTCTCTTCTGACAGCCTGGATGTGTGAACACAACAGAAGTCGACATAAAGAAGTCCTCCAGAATGAAAAACCCCCACAAAACCAGAAAGGTACAGTTTACGTCCCGCTGACACACCTTTCTTTTAAGGTCAGGGCTGATAACACGGTAACACACACACATAAACAGACAGGCTTATTTTTCCTCACTGTGCTTGTCTATTACTATTAATATTTAATTTTTCTGTTATTTTTTTGTGTCTCAGTCTGTGTATGGGCTGCAGAATGATATCCGTACCCACAGCCCAACTCACACCCCCGCCCCAGAGGCCAAGCAGCCCACAGAAGAAGAACTGCAGGAACAGGTTAGACCTGCTACTATTAAAGCCAGGGTCTTAAAAGTCAATGCTACCACTCAAATACAATTAATTTTGATAAAATTATGATATGTATTTACAAACCCCAATAAAGCTGGGATGCTGTGTAAGCCGTAAATAAAAACAGAATGCAATTATTTGCATTTACTTTTTGACTTGTATTCAATTGAACAGCACAAAGACCAGATATTTAATGTTCAAACTGATAAAGTTTTTGTAAATATACACTCATTCTGAATTTCAAGTGTATATTTAACAGGTGATGAATTAGTACCATGATTGAGTATTAAAGGGGCATATGTGCCATGGGAAAATAGCCCATCAGCTGCAGCGTGCAAGTTAAAACTCAAGTGGAAGTAGAAATGGAAAAGTGTGCGTGAGTGTTGTTAAAAGAAAAGGTGATAGAACACAGTGGTAAACATTCTCCCATCCCAAAATTTTGGACCATGTTTTGGCATCAAATTCAGAATTTTACAATAAGTTAATCAGTTTAAACATTAAAAATACTGTCTTCATATTATATTCAATTGAATATAGGTTGAATCTCTTTAGTATAAAAGTGTAAAGTGCATACAAAAATAATGAGAATATTATGTATTTGGTATGCAGATATTCTTGCAAACCAACACTTTCTTGTGAATTCCTGGAGACTGATGTATGCTAATTGTTCCCTGCTATGGTTTCAGATCACCTTTTGGCAATTGCAATTAGACAGGCATCGACTGAAAATGTCCAAAGTGGCGGAGAGGTGAGCGATGTTCTTTGTGCCTTTATTCAGTTTAGCCATCGATCTGTTTATTGAGCCTTTAAACGGCCTAACACGGTGTGTGGAATTAAGAGCTCCAATGACCTTGAGGAGTGATTGGACTCGGACAATGCCTTCAGTAAGCGTCAGCGCTGACGATACAAGATACTGGATGACACACAAAGTGTCAATTTGTCATTTCCTCCACTGAAAAGAGGTGCATTCAGCAAAGAGTTCCCTATCCTTCTGTCCAAACACAGGGTCAGTCCCTCTTGTCAGGGTCTACCATTATTTCATTTTGAAGTATTTGCTCTCAAGAGGATTTCACTTCCCCTTTGGCCAGCTACAGCTTACAAAACAACTGATTCATAATCACCCACAGAAAAGTATAGAGCATAAAACCAGACGTGATGACTAGATGATAATATGCGTCACATTTCCAGCAGTAATAAAAATTTATGTGATTCCTTTGCTCTGTTCCCTAGTTTGCTGGGCTACACAGAGCAGTACGTTGAATACGACCCCTTCCTCACGCCTCCAGATCCATCCAACCCCTGGATCTCAGATGACACCACACTCTGGGAGCTTGAAGCCAGGTGGATACATGAGAAGAGCAATATAGATATTTTGATGGATGTATTGAACACGGTTATACTTTTATGGTTTAGAGTATTTTGTTGCACACTTACTTCATCTGTGAGAGATATGTTGCGTTTATGTGTGTCCTCCTCCAGTAAGGAGCCAGGCCAGCAGAGGGTAAAGAGGTGGGCTTTTGGCATCGATGAAGTTCTCAAAGACCCTGTGGGAAGAGAGCAGTTCCTCAAGTTTCTGGAGTCTGAGTTCAGCTCAGAGAATCTCAGGTACATGATGAAATACACAAAAGAGTGGTATCGCCTTTAATTCACTTCTTACAGGTTTAACATAACTTTACATATGATGATATGAGCTCACATAAATATGAAGTATATTCACATGCATGAGAGTTTCACTTACACCCAAATAAATAAACATTTTATATCATCATAAATATGTCACTTCAATATAAAGCCACATTTCTACCCAAGATACCAAGAACTTTTCACCCTCGGAGCTACTTTTCAAGAAACTAAAAAGCTCACTCAGCCTGTTGTCTGCATTCCCACTGTGATCTAAATATCTGTAGAAATTAGGCAAATTAGTCCACTGATGTATGAAAAAGTGACAGCTGATTTTCATATAGACCTGTTGCTTCCTTCTGTAACTCAGTGTTGATGTGCCAAAGCACAATGAAAAAAAAAAAAAAAGATTTGCATCAGCAGATTTTTTTAAATGGTGGCTGAAATAAAATGCTGTGAGTACTCGCCAATCAGAAATGTTCAGTGCTACAAAGTACTGCTCCCAAGCAGGGACTTTTTGGGGGGGACAAAATAATGTCCCCAGAACTTAATGTAGATCCTGATCCTGGAGATCCTCCAAATGTTCCTTGTACCTGTTGAAAGTTCGGGTGGTGGAAATGCAGCTCTATTTACCACGTTTTAATCAGTGTCTTCAAACACCTACAAACGCTTGAGTTGAAAGTTGTAATATTGCAATGTTAAAATACTCCATTACAAGTCCAGCATTCATACACATTCATACAACATACAAAGTAAATAAAAAATAGAGGTATTATCATATTTTTAAAGTATCAAACGTAAAAGTATGCAGAATGGGTCCTCTTGGATTGTTAGTATATTATGTGATTTTTATTAGGACATTAACATTTAAGCAGCATTTTAATGCCGTCGTTGGTAGAGACAGTGCTCATTTAAGTACTTTGTGAATATAGGTATTAAGTTGTTTAATCTATAACAATTCAGCACATTTTGTAAGAAGATTATATGTCTGATATGAACCATCCTAATCTGTGACCACAGCTGTGAAATAAATGTAGTAAAAAGTGCATTTCCCTCAGAAATGTAGTGGAGTAAAAGTATATAGTAGCTAAAATGGAAATGCTCAGGCCAAGTATTTCAAAAATATCACAAATTGTCAAGGGGGGAACAGGAGAATGGACCCAAATGCACACTTGCGACAAGAATAGGTGCAGTAACACGAGTAATGTAAACCCAATACAACAGAAACAGAAAACTTACTGAGCTGGCAAGGCAAAGGCAAATTAATCCAAAAACAGGCATGCAAAGTCCAAAGTGCATGAAAAAAGGCCAAGAAATGCAGAGAGGCACTAGGAGGCTTGACCACAGACTGGTGATGAACAAGGGAATAAGGAGAGAACAGACACAGGACAGGGAGGTTGATGATGGACAGGTGAAAACAATCAGAACTCAAAAGAGCGGGAAAACAGACAAAGACAGGAAGTAAAGCTAGAAATAAGAGGGAGGACAACTACAAAATAAAACAGGAAATACTAACACAAAAACCCAAACAATGACAAGAAATGTATTTATGGAAATGTGCCCAGTTACTATGTACCACTGCCTACCAAACAGTATAGCAGATAAGATAGCAGGATACAGTTGTGTGTTTTGATTTGGATCATGGACTGTGCCTTTAACTGTAACTGCTACATGCCTAATCCCAACCCTCACAGCTGCCTAAACCTCTGTAAATTGTACCCTCAACCACAAACTGAGTCTTAAGCCGAAAATAAATGGCTAATTTTCGTGGGACCAGCTTTTTTTCCTTTTTTGTTCCCACATGGGTCCCCCCACAATGTGACTGTGTGAACAGATAATTTCAGCTACAACGTGATTAATAGAACGCGCGCGCGCACACACACACACACACACACACACACACACACACACTAATGCACATGTGAGAGACTGTGGAGGATTTAACTCACACTTTGCTGACTCACACTCACAGAAACATAAAGTATATTCATATATTCACTGCAGGACTCCTGCAGACGTGATCAATAATATCTTACTTAAATGTTTTTTTTTCTGTACAAAGCTGATCATGTGGTCAATTTGATTACATTAGAATTTCAGTCAGTTGAACATCATTTTAACTCTCCTAATTGAACAGACAGAGTGCTGCTTTTCAAGGACTTTTTAAAATTAAACTCACAGCACAGTGCTTTTACTGTCCACTATTTGAAATCTAATTTAAATGGAAGGTATTACTAATCACTGAAAACTTGAAAACTCTGTGGCAATTATTGCTACATATTTCTCATCATGAAGTTTTTCTCCTCGGTGATGATGACAAGATGATGGATCACATTCCTTGATGTAATATGTGTAAAATGGAAAGAGGTGCTATTAAAATGAGTTACTGAATTCTTATTGGGGAGTATATTCTTAAACAACTTTATTAGCTGCAGAGGTTATTGTCTCTCATTTTAAACCCCAGTGCAAATTTTCCTTTAAAAATCTGCCAGAGAAACCTTGAGCTGGCCCAAAGTCCACAATATTTTGCAGGAAAAAAGTCATTTCTGGACTTCTCTGACTTTAAAAATGATTTACCAGTCATGGAATGTGCTTGTAAGTTCTGTATTTGATTACAAATTCAAGGTACTTGTGCTCTACTTGAGTATTTCCATTTTGTGCAACTTTATACTAAACTACTCCACTACATCAGTGGGAAATACTGTGCTTTTTACTCCCCTACCTTTGTCTGACAGCTTTAGTTACTAGTTACTTTATGTGTGCTACTACCTTTCCTGCACCGTGCCAACATTTTTTTCACTAACTGCACATGACGGCACTGATACTTTAAAGACACAACTCCAGACACGTACAAGGACATAATATGCTCATTCTTGCATCCAGACTGTGACTTTGACCCACGCACACACGATACACACAATGCCTTACTTCCTTATCTTTATCTTTTTCCATTATATTTAATATGTTAATATTTCATGCTTATATTTTGGATTAATATTCAATTTCTTCTCACCATATCTAAAAGTGAAACACTGACTATTTTTCTGCAGAATGAGACTTTTTGTACATTTTTGCTAGTACTCAAATATTTTTTACTTAAGTAAGTCTGAATGTGGGACTTTTACTTGTAGTGGAGTAATTTGAGTGTGTGGTATTAGTACTTTTACTTAAGTAAATTATCTGAATACCTCCTCCACCACTGTGAATGATGTCTCTTTTACCTACCAACTCTCAATGGATAATATCCAGGAATAGTACCAGTGTGGGCTGGACTTGTCATTGCCAACTATTAAGCTGTTGTCTGTTTTACATAGTTTTCTACAAGCATTGTCACTTCCAATTAGTGGTCCAGAGCTATTGTAAAAACAGGTTAACCTTGTTCACTTTGGTCTGTAGGTTCTGGCTAGCGGTCCAGGAACTAAAGAAACGTCCCATCAGAGAAGTTCCAACTCGGGTTCAGGAGATCTGGCAGGAGTTTCTGGCCCCCGGAGCGCCCAGCGCCATCAATGTTGACTCCAAGAGCTACGACAAAACCACCCAGAATGTCAAAGATCCCGGACGTTATGCCTTTGAGGATGCACAGGTGCAGATGATACAAACACAATCACATTCATAGCTGAATTCTGTCGTGGTTATAGCTGATACAACAGCAATATCTTCACTCCTGGCAATTTATGAATCACAGCTTTGTTTTGGTGGTCAGTATAATATTGCATTTTAGAATTTCTTTTTAATCCATTTATCTTCACATTATGTGCTTCTACAACAGGAACACATCTACAAGTTGATGAAGAGTGATTCATACAGCCGATTCATCCGTTCCAGTGCCTACCAGGAGTTATTACAGGCCAAGAAGAAGGTAAAAAATAACATGACAAAGTATTGCATTAATATTTTAGTTTGAAAATCAGATGAGATGTAGAGAAGTACATGTAGATGCTCACCACATTTGTTGTACCAACTCCTCAGTCTCAGTAATGCTTAAACCTGCCTTCCTAGCACCCACAGTCACACATTTTCAAAGTCTGTTAAATCACACTTTAAGCATATTCCCAGTAATCCCGTCACATACAAAACAAGCGTGCAAATTTAGTTTAGCTCTTGCACTCACCTGTAGTGACATATATTCTGATAAAGGGTTTAAATAATTCTGCTCACTAAGTATATACAGATATTTTTGACCTCTAAGAGGCTGAAAATCCTGGTAGATTCAGAACAAGGACATCCCAGTGTTATTGTCACTCCCAGCAGCTCCTTCAAATTAAATGCAGTCATTTGAGTTATTAACAAAAATATAGTATGATGCATGTTCAAATATATGTCTTCTAGAAAAACATACTCTGATCTGAAATTCCTGAATACAGCAGTGTATGTGGTACAGGTACAATCCAGGTCAAACCAAAGAACATTTCAAAACAAAATGGCTCCCGCCTGCCAGCAATCCCAATGAGGGGCAGAGAGAGTGAATATAACGTATTAATGGAGTCTGCTTCAGGTGTGGATGATGGAGTAGCTGATCAGGACGCCTGTCAGGCTTGTAGAAACCATTATGAATAGCAGAGACACAGAGGCTGTCATAACATGATGAAAAATTCTGAATTATACACGTTTATGTGCTTAAAGCCTGCTTTGTCTCACACCGCCTACACTTTCTCTGCTCGTCATTCTGGCAAAGTCTCTCTTTGGGTATTATAGCTCAGGTTTTTGATAAAATATCATGTGAATGCAGTAGAAGTCTTTCTCTATTCTAAAGTCACTACACGTTTATAATTCAAATACAGCCCTTAATCTGTCCTGTTTTTGTCCCCACAGAAAAGTAAGAACTTGTTCTGAAGGCCCTTGCTTCCAGGTAATGTCCATGACAAAATGATACATACTGTACACGGTCATTTGGGTGTTGTATCATGTTACTGTATGATTACAAATCTATATCGTGTTTGTGCTGACGCTTTTACACATTTATGGGTTTTATATATACTATAAGTAACATTTACATTCAGCTCAGTCCTTAAATTTGCAAAGTGCCTGCGATACTAAATGTGCAATTCCAGCACTGTGTGGCTGTATTCATACTGTGGCTGTTTTCTTAAGGGGGGAAGCTCAAATGTCGCGCTGCTGTATTATATAGTGCAAGTCGCATAAACGTAGAGAATCTGGAAAATTCTTATTTCACCACTTCTGGATTGATCAGCAACTGAAAGACAATGGATAGTGAAAGTCTGGAGGGACATCGGACCATTATGTCAAGCTATAACAACATAACCCATTAGCTACCGTTGCACAACAGCTAGCATTAGCATTCAACAATTCCTAGCTAACATTACCATATGGTAGTGTTACACAATACACTAGGAAAGGCTTAAATTTATTATGAAATATCAACGCACGTCTTGAACACATTTATTTAATGCTAAGCCTGGAAGTAAAGCACACTGGATGTCATCAAGGTTGCAATGTAGGTTAACGTCAGTGCTGACTGTCTTTCTGTCTTCTCACCTCAGAAATGTCCTGGTGAAATTAGTACCGTTACACATTATGCACAGTGGAACATAAATTTCTGTGTAGTATTCATATGTATTACAGGTGTTAAGAATAAGAATGATAAGAAAAAATGTAAGATTGATTGCTTGTACTTAACATTACCAGTAACCCTGTTTTATGCTGTTTAATGCTAATGCCGGCTTTTCTCTCACAGTGTGGTTGTTTAAACTTTTGTTGGGATAATTTAGTTTAGATAATCGAGTTTTAAAAAAAACCCTCAAAAATACTATTTTGTTGCTTGAAAATTAAATGGTTGCAAGTGAAAATAATAAATTATTAACCATTATTCCCTTTCACTGCAAAAGTTTACTCAACAATTTTGGAAATAGACTTTTTGTGTTTCTAAAACTCAAAAATATCTAAAGGAAAAAAGTTAATTATCTCAACAAAACATTGTTAGTTTGTAAAAACATCTCAAAACATGAGTTTGAGTTGGGTTCAAAACTCAAAAATCTATTGAAAGCTGCCTTGAAATTTTGAGTTTTCTCAACTTTTTTTGTTTCTACAGTGACTATGGCGCAAAGTCTCTCCAGATTATCATTATCCGTCTTTTGCTGATCAATCAGGAAGCAGTGAAATTCTAACAATCGGTCATAACTTGGCACACAGCGGTCCAACATTTGTGACATCAGAGGAAAATGGCCACTGTGTGAATATGATGAATGGCTGCTCATATTGTCATTAAATGAGAAAATAAATGTCTTTCTCATTCCCACTTACTTAATTACCTCATTCTCTTCTCCACCTGTTCTGTCTTCCTGTCTCTTCGCCCAGTGCAGTGGAAACCACTAGCATCCAAGAGGCTGACCAGTCGTGTGCCATCATGCTAAAATCAATGCCATCTCTCTCTCTTGGACATGGAGAGGGGGGACCATCTCATCTCTTCGTCATCATTGTCTGTCCATCCGCTCTTGGCTCAGCCGGGTGATGAGCCGGGCCGTCTGTTCGTCTGTTGTCCACCGGATGTTGCATGTCCATGGAGAGGACGTTCCTTCTTCTCTCTCCTCTCTTACAGTACCTGATATATTTCCAGTATTCTCAGAAAGGAGGCACTGCTGGACTTGTTGTGTGTTGGACACAAGTGACAGACTGGCGAGATGAAAAATGTCAAATCCGGTGCTCCGGTTCTTTCCATTGTAAACTGCTGGATCGGAGCCCCCTCTCTCACTTCCAGCTGAAACAAATGATGTCAGAGAGGAAAAAAAAGAAAAAACACATAGAAAAAATATATAAAATGACAACTTAAACTGATAAATCTAACCAGTGTCATCGCTTTACATGATCTGAGGTCACAGATTCTTTGTCACGCTATGGGAAGTGTTGTGCAGAATGAATATACAATACATATATATACATATATATATTATGATTATTATGATTATTTATTGTGCATTTATTTTGCTTTGCATTATATTCTTTCACTACAATAATTAGCACATATGGTTTTCATTGCACTTGTAAAGTCACATTCAGAATTACAAAAATGCTGTCTCCTGTCTTATGTAAAACATAATTCTTTGTTATTCTCTCCTGCATTTATTTTTATACCATATTTAAAGACACTTTTACTTACTTGTATTATTAAAGTTGGCCCTCTATCTGTTACTACAGCCTGGGGTGGGATTTTTTTTTAACTTTTGCAACACACAAAGTGCCACTTTAACAATGAAGGTTTAGCGTAGCGACCACTCTGCAGGGTTCAAAGAATCCAATAACAGTGCTTTAACGGTGCACTTTTCCTTTCCACCACTAGATGGTGCTAACTTATTTCCTACAGCTGGGAACTGCCTCCTTTCAACAAGCAGCTCCTCCTCAACACAGATCAGCAACATGCACCACGGTACACTGCAGACAAATGAAGTTCTGTCATGCAAAAGTGTCATCATCCTCTGCTCCGTCTGCTGAAGGGGTTATTGTTCAGGCTGTACAAGTCTGAGGTTTTGCAGGGTCTGTTGATGTTTCAGCTCTTTGATGGCAGAAGTGACAGTCAGTGTTTTCAGTCTCTGTGCCCAGTGGTCAGCTTAGAAAGAACCACAAAACAGACAAACATTATTGTCTCAGTTGTATCAAGGAATGTGAATTCAAAGTGTCCTGTTAGTGTGTCTGGGTACAGTACATAAGTTGATTTATGGAGTGGAGATCAGACGTAGTAATGTGATGTGGTCACAGTACCAATGAGAGAGGAAAATTTAGGGACTTTTTTGCTGGAGGACATTGTTTCTTCACAATTTTTGTCTTTTATTGTCTATGGTGGCCAAATGTCATCCATTTCCGAAAAATGTAAATGTCAAACAGAGAGAAAAACTTATGATGGGAAAAGGAAGACAGAAGAGCTGTCATTTTGATTTGAGGTTTGATATATCATGGGTGAGTGGGCAATTCAAAAAAAGATATCAAAGAAAAATATCAGTAGGCAGACAGAGACAGCCATAAAAATGAACGAAGTGAAGCTTGGTTTGATTCACACAATGACCAGGGCCAATAGGATAAACCCTCCCAGTCTTGAGGAGGGAAGGGGGTGGTGGGGATTCAAACTAAGGCAGGCTTTACAGTGAGTCAAACATTCTCAAAGACAGACTACAGACAGTCTCTGCAGCACTAAGATATGGGCTTACTGTGACTGCAACCTGGAGCTTCTCTCTGAAACCTGAAAACAAAAAGACTAAGAAGAGAAAGTTAGACTGAGAAGAGAAAGGAAGACAGAGATACAACTTGTCCAGGAAGATGGAAAACTGACTCTGTCCGAGACTTTGAATCTTTAGCGGAGGGAAGAAAAGAGGAGCAAGGACAAGCCTGAGGATACTACAGATTATGTTGCCATGGAAACCAAAACCTGGAAGCGGACGCAAGGACCACTGAAGGTGGACAACCTCCCTTGACTGCATCTTCGACTTGTTGCTGTCCCGCTGCGCATTGTGGTGAGAGGTATATAAACCAAACTTTATGCTTCACTGCAATAATAATTATTTAAGAGTACTTTGACCAGCTTTACTTTTAAGGATTTTTAACATGTCAACTACCATAACGAATAATATGCAGTAATACCAAATTAATGCCATTTCATTCAAGAGAATTCTTGATGCAAGATGATACACGTGGCCATATAAATTACCCCACCTCATTGGCTTAATTCTCATTTTAGAATACAATGACAAATTGCTTGTAGATGGACATTATTTGCAGTGTATGTGATTGGAGGGTCAGTGATTATATGTGATATACCTATTGGATTTACTGAGAAAAGTGTAGATAAGAGAGTGCTGGCTCGACAAATCCCATGTGAACACTTTGAAAAAGTGGGCAGTAAGACTGACTGCGATAGTGAGACTGAGTGACTCAGTGAGTCTCTGAATGACTAAGCGCAGAACCATGTAATTCGACCAGCGGTAGTCGTACAGCTATTTAGTATTTCTGCCAGCAGAGAGGGTTTGATTCCCACTGGGGCCACCCATAGTAAAAATATACGCCTTCAAGGTACTGTAAGGTGTTCAGGATAAAAGTGTCAACTAAATTACTATAATTAGTGGCTGGAGGTTCCAGGGAATTAGTGCTGTGAGTGAGTGAATTAGTGAGTGATGACAGTATTTTGTACAGTGCATCTCAGTGAGATTAAGAGTCAGTTGAGTTTTTCCAGTGAATTGAAAAAGACAGAATGACAGATAATGGTGTTAATGCACATAGTGAACCTGTATTCTGTGTGTACAAAATAATCTCCATTCTTTTCCTCTGTCCATGTGTGCAGGTGTACACTGTAAAAATCATACAGGAATTTAGTGAAGTCAACTAATCTTTTCTCATTAACTTAACGTAAATATACAAGTTTCATATATTCAAGTTAATTACACTGTACAGAGTTCAATCAACTCATTAAATTTAGTTTCTAAAGAAAAGTGATCTCCCTAGCATGCATTATTTGAGAGATAACATTCTTCTATAGTTTAAGAAAGCATATCATGAAAACTTGCTGTGTCTCTGATATACTTTAAGATAAGTCATTGTCACTTACGTAAGAGCATTGCTTTTGAATCATTACAAAATTGCTTTAAGTTGTATTTTCAAATTCAGTCCACTTAAAATTTTACGGCAGCCTGGACACTAACTTTTTCAAGTTAAAACAAGTAGGTTTTTTTTTGTTTTGTTTTTTTACAGTGTATATCCTTGTGTATGAGTCTGTTCACTTTTTTAAATCATTGATGCATTGGTGTGTAGTCATGTGTATACTGACGTGTATCCATGTTGGTGTGTGAACATGTGTGTGTGTGTGTGTGTGAGTTCCTGCAGTGTGCGTGCAGTAAATGTTAGGGAGTTTGCCTTCTGATCCTTCTTACAGCTCTGGTGACCGCACCACCTTGTACAGTCCGCTCTGATGTCAAAGAGGATTTAGCACATGGACACATTACAGTTTCTTTAGCAACAGAAAACACTTCATTGTAAGCCTCTAAAGATAGTAAAACTGGTGTTTGATGGAAGCCTCAACGACATTCTTAACACGTGAAGTTAACACATGAACAGGTACTAAGAAAACACTGAGGAAAGAGGATTAAAATGGCAGATTATTGCAGCATGTTGGCCAGTTGTGGCAAATTTTTCTTTTAAACTTTTTTTAAAAACCAAAAGTACATTCACCATGCTTGAGAGCAACATATGGCTTAAAAATCTATTTTTAAACACCTTGACACACAGAGTCCATATTGGAAAGAAACAAATTGGGTGGAATCAACTAATCTTTTTTCATTAAAAGTTAATTAAACTTAACATTTCTAGTATTTATTTCCAGGACACTTTCCAGAACTTGTAAGTATAAGTTTCTCTTACTTTAAGTCTTTTGACTTAATGAAGTTGTATGAATGTTCTGTACAGAATTCAATCAACTTATCAAATTAAGTTTCTACAGAAATGTGATCAGCATGTTAGCAGACTTCCCAGCATGTATTTTTGAGAGGTGAGACCTTTTCTTTCTCATGGTTTGAAGCTTAAAACTTAAAAAAATGTAAAAAGAAATCCAATTTGTTTGTAGTATTTGTCAGTCTGACTGAAGAGTTGTTGTTTCAAGCTAACATTTTAAGCTTACTGAACACATTTTCTCAAGCACAACTGAATTAGTTTTTTTAAAAGTTTATTTGACTTGAAAAGTTAATTTGTTTTGAATTATTACAACACTACTTTCACGTCTTTTCAGATTAAGTCAACTTCAAATTTTAAGGCAGTCTAGACACCAACTTTTTAGAGTAAAGCAAGTAGTTTATATTTACAGTGAAGCTGGTGCACCGGTTATTGCAAACTCATGCTGTGAGGACAAACACTGTTCAAACTAGAGTCGACATATATATACTGTATATATAGGTCTGTCAAAATTAAAGGCCAATATTGACCTCACACAGATATATTGGCCTATATTGATATCAGTGTATATGTTGTCCAATATGAGATATGAAAACTTTTTCTTTGACAGAACATAATGCACATTGTTTTGTCACTACCCCTTAGCATCTCTGAATGAAACATAAAATACCCTCATATGTTTGTATCAGAAGCTGCCAGAAAGCCTCTTTTCACATGTGGTTAATGTTGTGAAGCTCTTGCAAGTACTTGGGTAGGGATATAAAAGGCATATATAAGATATTGTTTGGGGTTGCAATAACTACGTTATGTTATGCATGTAACTAGTTGGAAATGAGAACGGTCAGGAATTTTATGTGTATCTGTTCCTTTTTCTTAACTCAATCATTGCAATATCGGCCAATATATTGATATTGTAACTTCAAAATCATTTTTAGTGGACATTGTAAACTTGCAAAAGACACCAAAGATGGTGCTCAAGAATATTTCTGTTTGATGGAACGGTAAAGCATTAAAAAACATGAGTCAAGCGTCTTGGGCTCAGGTAGTTCACTTGTAAAAATAATATAGCTTCGATAAAGATCTGCAACAAGCTGCTACAGGGAATAAATGTATTACTGTCAGACAGTGTGAAATAAGGCCATTCTAGCGACCTTAAAGTAAGGGGAAATCTGTATGTTAAGGGATTAAACAAACTGTAAGTGCAAATGGAAGGTGGTGTTAATCACTGCAGCTAAGTAGCACCATCCTGATGTGAAATGAGAAACGCCACACTATCATAGCATCTCTAATTGCCCCTCATCCTCCACTAAAGCACTTAATGTCGCTGAGGCGAAGGAGTTGACTTACATTCTTGCCAGCACTTAGCTTGGAAAGCATTATATATGGGCTGCTAGTCATTATCAAGATGGATTGTGGTGACAAATGGCTGCCCAAACTGCCTAAAGCAGCCTCCTGGCGATGTTGGCATTAGATGCATTTACACAGAAAAGCCCCCAAAAGGACTCCCCCCCTCCCTCCTGCCCCCCTCACCCAACTGTTAATGAGCCAACAGCCCGGCGTAGTTTGGGAAAATAGAATCCGCAAATGCAGATAATGACATGGTTCCTCTTTGTGTAATTGGCTCCAAGTGAAAACATTTCATTTACCTCTCTTTCCCTCTCTCTTTATATCCTGTGTATGTGTGTTTCAGTCTGTGTGTCTGTGTGTGTGTGTGTGGTCATGTATGTGTGTGTGTGCGTGTGTGATTGAGGTTTGAGCTGCACGGTGAATTAAATGCAGTTCTACTGTAATTAACTGCACTTACCAGTCTGTGTGTGAGACTTTCTGACGCACCAATAATTGAGGCATCAGGTTTTGTTTGTTTTAACCTGCCTTTGAAGACACGCTGGGAAGATGTTTCACATGGTTTAGTGGAGGCACATCTGTGTGTACAAATTTGAAAGCCTCCTTGAAAGGATCCTTGCTTCTTTTTTTCCCCCCAATTATTTCACAACTCAGTATCAGAAATATTAAAATATTTAGCAGCAAGACAGGATTTCCATGACTAATTATGTTTTTCATTTCATTTTGAGATCTGAAAAAATAAAAAAAAATAAGACCCATTGTTATCCAGACAGAAAACATTACCATGGTATTATAATGCCCCTCTGAAAAACAAAACATAACAAGTTCCCACTGATGATAATAGTTGTTTTCAAAAAGGCTTGTGTCTTGCTCAGCAGTCTCTCTGGTATTTGTAATTTCATTAGAGGTCTGAATTTTGGAACCAAGGTCTGCCACAGTTCAGTGAAGCATGTCCCCCAAGTATTTGCGGTTCTTGTAAAACATAAAGCTGTGTTTGTGGACAATATTAGTGTTTAGCAGACAGAGAGGGTCCGGTTCAGTTCTGTCTCAGCATTAACACACGAAACCACAGTCTCCTTCCTTCCGTCTCCGGGACTCTGTGATGATTAGTGCCATGCGTCTAAGAGAGACAGACAGATAGAGTGACAGACAGATACGGACGGGGAGAGACAGACAGATAGAGTGACAGACAGACACGGACAGAGAGAGACAGACAGACAGAGTGACAGACAGATACGGACGGGGAGAGAAAAACGTAACGACACAAACAGCTCGTGGAAAGATGTGCTGTACAGGGAGGAGGGCATACTGTGCATGAAGTGGTGTTGGTTTTGGTTCTCTCAGGAATAAGGGTTCCAGAAAGGTTCTTCCTAAAGGGCCGAAGTTCTATGCGGAATTGAACTCTTTTTTTTTTTTGCCAAGGGCTCTTTGTCAGATTAAGGGTTCCATTAAGAAACTTCTTCATCGTAAGAAACCTATTTGGAAGAAAGAATTCTTCAAGGATTGTTGCGACTCTTTTGTCTTCAAGGCTTCTTTGTACCAATTTTTTTTTTAAAAGGTGTTCTTCCTAGGTGGGTTCTCCATTAAACATAAAAGGGTTCTCGGTTGGACCTGCTGTGTGGGCTCTAGACAAAACCTTTGGAATATAAACTGGGTTCTCTATAGAACCCTTTAGGGTAAGATCTAGATAAAACCTTTGGAATACTAAAAGGTTCTCTACATAAAGCCCTGTATATGCTGTTGTTAAAACCCTTGGAATATAAAACGGTTCTTGGTAAAAAGAAACCCTGGAAAGGTTCCGAACAGAACCCACAGAGAGGGTTATGGGAGGAACCATTGAACCAATGAAGGGTTCTCTGTAGAACCTCTCATAGGGGGTTCTAGGTGAAATCTTTCACAAATGGTTCCTGGCATATCGCTGGGTTGGTAGGTTCTAGTTAGTACCCTCATAGAAGGTTTCTTTATAGAACCTCTCATAGGGGATTCTTGGTGAAACCCTTTACAGATAGGTATAATCCTGTATACTGGGCTCTGAGTAGAACTCTCTACAAGAGTTACAAGCAGAACCTTTATAAAAGTTTCTACCAGAAACCAGAAAGGGTTTTTCTTAAATAGCATCTTTATTTGTAAGAGTGTAGGTTATCTGTCCCAAGCCCCTTTCCTTCTATCTCCTCTCCCAAACCACTAACCGAACCCCCATCCACCTCAGCGCTCCCTCCAAAGCCCCTGAATCCTTCCCCAAGACCGCAATTTGTCCTGCAGCAGAGATTGATGAGGATAACTTTGCAGGGCCGGCACTATCATACTTAGGCTGAGTTTGGGAGTGGAGAGGGAGCGCGGCTGCTGACTGTATAGGCCATCTGTCACGCCCTATGTACACAGTCAGTCAGGTCATCCCTCACTTGTCCCCGGGGCTTTACAGACTGTAGCTCAGTGGAGTCAAAGGGTGCCTCTTTGAGCGACGGAGAGCTGGAGAACAGTGGAAACAGAGAACAGGAGGCTGCACACAGAAGCAGGGCCTGTTCCTCTGACCAGGCGCTCATACATTTAAATACACAGTCAGCAGGAATGAGACAGAGCAGCTAAAGACAAATGAGATGGTGTCGTACATGGAAGGTAGATCATGGGAAGATGGAGCAGGGTCATGACTCCCTGATGCAGTAGGTGGTGGAAAGACCCAGCGGGAGTCTTTGGTTTAGTTATTCTAACCTTATGATGGGTATGTGTGGGCGCGTGTGCTGGCTTGTGCGTGTGGATGCTAAAATGTGTGTCTACAGAAGAAGCAGATGCAGTTTCCATCCAGATTTGAGGAGTTATTTATATTTGGAAAGAATATAAATAAAAAAAATTCCTGCGATGAAAATTGATTTCAAAATGCATTTGTCTCCTGGACATCCACAGATGAATACACTGGCTTTAATATTAGTGTAGAGCATTTAAATCTGATTGATTTTTTGGAGTGTGTTCACAAAAATCTGAAATACTTTCTTTCTCTTTCTGTTTGATCTCTTCATGGTAAATACAAACACTTTGTTTTAACTTTAAAAAGTCAGTGTCTGGGCTGCCTTAAAGTGTTAAGTTGACTGAATTTGGAAAGAGTTGAAGGAATTTTGTAATGATGATGATGGGTCTCTCAAACTATGCATGCTGGGAAGTCTGCTGGTATGCTGATTGGAAACTTACTTTAATGAGTTGATTGAACTCTGTACAGTTCATTCATTCAACTCATCATTTCAAGTCAAGACTTTAAGTTAAAAGAACTCATATTTATGAGTTTTGAAGTGAAGCAAATAGTAGAAATTTTAAGTTGAATCAACCTGAACCAATAAAACTATGTTTAGTTCATGAGAAAGGGTAAGTTGATTAGATTAGTTGATCAGAAATGAACTTGCCCCATGATTTTTACTTGCCCCTGTACAGTATGTTTATTACTAGATATTACATAAAATTAAACAACAAAGACTAAAGTGAATTGCCATGTTTAATCTTTGGTTGCAACATCTATAGAATATCAGCAAATAATTAAGAAATTTTTAAAAGTCCAAGGTCCAAGGTGATGTCTTTAAAATGTCTCATTTTGTCAGTCTAAAATCCAAAGATTAAATGACAAAAAAATATTAGAAAGGCTGAAAAACCTTCGAAACAATAGTTAATTACTTGCTCGGTCAGACAAGTGAGTGACATTTTACTATCCCTGGGTAAGCAAAAAAAAAAAACAAAAAACAAAAAAACATTAAAGAGGTCAGATTCACAGGAAAAAAAGTGTCTTCTGCATCCAGCTCCACCATCTCTCCTGATGTCACATAGAAAACGTCTTGGTTAGAATTCATACAGCATCTTCACTCGATGAACAAACAGCTGCTGTCTAGCTTATGGCAAGTGCTGCCGGGATAGTGATATATGGACTTGAGCGCTCGTGCAGCTCGGACACAGTTTCCATGACCTCGGGGTCAAGGGCAGAAAAAAAAGGAGGCAAAAAACAGAGTGGATTATGATAAAGTAATTTGTTCCATGTCAGAGTGAGTTGCAGGTCCAGGAAAGGAAGAAAGGGAACATACAAATTTGCACAGCAAAGAAGAGTCTGTGAATAGGAGCAGCCAATGGCCTTGAGGCAGTTTGGTTCTCTGTCAGAATTTCTGACTTGATGTCATGCAACGCTTGTCAAGAGCAACATCTGCTGAAAAGATGCTTGAGTGATGGTCAAAAATGTGCTGGCGCAAAATGCTGACAGCATGCACACGGACAGATACTCCATCCTGAGGAGCAGAGAAATTATTCCTCTTGATCATAGCAACTTTCTGGTGCTAGCATGATACAGAAGACACGATGGTTATTATGGACACTGTGGGTCATTCTCAGTTCACTTTGCTCCATAGTATATCACCAAAGAGTAGAAGAGTGGACTCCCAAAGGGTACTGTAGAGTTCCCCAACTCTTCCCCTAATAACATGCAGATGGGCCTCTCTAATGCCTGTTTACATATCTGCGGCATAGTTCATGACTAAAGTAAGCAAAGCCCTAATTATTTTACCCGGCGACGGGACCAATAAAATCAACTTCCCCTTCTCGTTATGGGTGTTTAAGTGTATCCTTTGATGGCAGGACTTTGTTTATTTTTAGAAGAGTTGCGTAGCCGAGAGGAAAGCAAATAGAAGTAATGACACAGAGATGCTGACAAATGGAGGCCCTGGTGATGGATTCATTTCCTCAATGATGCCTGGAGGGCTGGAGACTGTGAAGGTGGTTCAACACGAATGTGCATTCACACAACTGCAAACATGATTGGTAATATCGATATAATGTTCGCAAATATATGACTGTCTTGCATCATTACATTCTGCCTGAATTGGTGTTATACCAGCTTCAGTACTAATATTTTTACAGGTAGAAACAGTAGGGTTCGTAAACAAACCAGAGAGATAGCTGATCGTTGTGTCTCATTCCCAGGACGTGAAATACTGATGTTTTGGGTTGTTAAGCATCCTGGGAAAATGTTGCATATTATATTTTTTAGTTTCAAGTGTATTTCCTTTATATGGCACTCTAACATGAAACTTGTAAGATCTTAAGATTGTGTTAATGTTTTATTCTTCAGAAGCCATGTCTTCTGTGTAGAAATGATGCAATAGTAATGTGTCTCTGTCTTTCTGCAGAATGCTGTGGAGAATAACGATCCCAGTCATCCTGGCTGGGGTGCTCTGCATCACCGCGGAGACCAAAAAGTCCCGGCCCCAGGGATCCATCCCATCCCCACACAAGACCAAAGGGAACCTGTCCTCAGAGCGTCACCACCGGCTACTGCAGCAGAAACCAGAGGTGCTATCCTCCAGCCGGGAAGCCTTGGTGGTCACAGAGCGGCGCTACCTCCGCAAAGACTGGTGCAAGACCCAACCCCTCCGTCAGACAATCAGTGAGGAGGGCTGCCGCAGCCGCACTGTGGTCAACCGTTTTTGCTATGGCCAGTGTAACTCCTTCTACATTCCTCGCCATATGGGCCCCAGCTCGGGACAAGGCCAGAATCGAGGCCAAGCCTCAGGCTCTGGAAGGAAAAGCCACAACAAGGCCCAGGAGCCGTTCCAGTCCTGCTCCTTCTGCAGGCCACACCGCATCACACAGCTCACAGTGCAGCTGGACTGCCCAGACCTGCAGCCCCCTTTCAGACACCGCAAGGTGCAGAGGGTCAAACAGTGTCGATGCATGTCTGTGGAGGTAGGTGGTCATGGAAAACTGTGAAGATGGACTTAAACGGTCAAAAGTTGAAATGGCATCATATGAACATTGTCAAAGGCAGAAATGGACAATCTTTGCCAAACAAGGACTGGCTTCATGTTGAACTATTCTGCATCATGTTGTACAAATAATGGCTTGTCTCACAATAAAATGACATGAAACATGGAACTGATATTAAACAAAGGCTCAACATTGATTTAATGAGAGACTAGCAGCCATGTTGGCAAGCTGAAGCTGTTGAAAAGAGACTGATTCAAGTGGCTGTGCCAGAGACACTGATGATGAAGCAGCCAGTGTTCAACAAGTTTTTCCTCGCTGTTATTCCAAACAGTTCATATCTACCTGGCCATTTGTACATTTGCCCCTAGCTTCCTTTGTGAGAAAGGGGTTAAGAAAGTGTCTCAGAATTTTAAAACCACAAAACATCATGCTGCTGTTAATTCAGTGTCTTTAAATAAAACTGTTGAAAAAGTGTGACCCCTTTAAAAAGTTTCTGTAAAATGCAGGTGGATCTATAGTAATTTAAGTTTGCCAGCAATGTTTTTACCTGTAGGAGATGCTGATGGTGTTTTACAAGCATTGTATCTGTCATCCTGCATCTTTTCTTTAAAGGTCCAGTGTGTGTTTTGGTTATCTTAGAATAAGCCTTTTATATCTACAGAGGTTGTGGGCCCTCTTCCACAGAGGTAGCCATGTTTGCCACATCATGCTTTTGCAGTAGCCCAGAACAAACAACCACTGGCTCTAAATATGGCCTTTCACGTTTTGCACGGGGTTTGCAGCCATTGTAGGTTCTCTTACACTTGGAAGTGAAGAATGAGAAGTGGTGTTTGAAATCTACAAGCTCACTGCTAGATGTCACTAAATCCTGCACACTGGTCCTTTAACGTCTATGATGTTCCAAGTGACACACAAGTCAACGTCAAGGAAAAGATTTCAAGAAACACGTAGCAATGCAGCAATGACCAGGGGCATCCACCTGCTTGGATGCAAGCCTGGCTGTATACTGTCCATTTGCCACAATTATACTAGCCAATAGGAAAAAAAAACATACTGCAGCATGTGTAATAGAGGTGCAATGCAATATATACAGTATATATATTTTATGTATTTGTGTATGTATGTATGTGAAAAGTATATTAAATCTATTTCATATAAAACAACAGTGGTGTTTAGAGTGCATGTAGTTCTGTATCACTTCATATCACAGTAGGATAAATGATAGAATACAATCAGCAACAGCAGAATTAAAAATTTATGTAATTTCTTTTATTCAATAAATATATTTTTTCATGGTTAAGGGTATTCAATCAAAACATATTGTTGGTATTGCACATTAACGTCACGTCACATGATCCTATTGCTCCAGTTACATATGGGAGTTCACACACTCGCACATAGTAGGAAAGGCAAAACTACCTGCATAGGATTCAATATGGCTGAGTAAAACAATTGTAGGTTGTATCAGATCACTTAGGTATGCTTGGCCTTTGTGGATGAAAAAAAACATATTAAACCACAATAGAGAAGTGCTGTATGTAAACCATCTATGTATAACTATACGTAGGTTCTGAGACACACTTGATGAAACTATTAAGAAAAGTAAACTTGATTGATGATTCAACCTATCTAAAACTGTTTTTTTTCTTCTTTACATGTAACATTTAATTACAAATGATATGTCTCAGAAATAAGCTCTGTATTGCAGCACTCACTTGATTTCTCCACTGTGTGATAAGGCACTTTATGTATAGAAATGTTACAAAATTCTGTGCTTTTCACCTCTAAAGAAGATATAAAGAGGAAGTGTTCATGCCTTCCTGGTAAACTATGCTTGGGAATTGCACTAAATAACAAAAATAGGCTACATATGGCTCATAAAATACTGAGAAAGCTTGGATATAGTGTTGCTACACATTTTCTGGCAAATGACTCAACTGTATTAAATCATCTCAGCTTAAGGATGTCTTCTGGTAGCAATATTTCATTTAATTATGCGAGTGCTATCAAAGGGTGGCTGAGAGTGTCATTTTTCATTCAACTTTTAAACAATATAATACCCACTTTGAACCAACTCACAATAAACAACAGGTCTAAATCAATTGAAAAACAAATACTGGAAGCAAATAAATGTTGTAAAAATGACGGATGAGTCATTGTCAGATTGTTCAAACAGTGCTTGTGCAATAGGCTTGGTGATGATAATTTTCCATTCTCTGCTTCAGATCTTCTGACCCAGCTTTGCTTTCTGTGGAATAAAAAATGGGTCTGAGTTATTTACAGCTGGCAGTGCTGGCATTCATCTCGATATGTTACTCTAGGAGCCAGGAGTGTTGTTTCTTCAACATCCTGAGACGTTTTTGGAAGGAACAGAGCTTTAAAGGAGAAATATGTAAGACCATAGTATTCAGAATGAGTACTGCAGCCCAAATATAGCTGGAGCCATACACATTTTATTCATTTGGTTGCATCCCTATTTACTATACAATTACCCCCTCCTCCCCAGACTTGAAGCTCAGGCAGGTTGCCTGCAGGCTTCTGGGGCATTAAACCTACACGAGTGCAAGACGAGCGCAATATTATACTTTGACACTGACAAATGACAACGAGTCCCACACTGTAAGTTGATCAGCTGTTTATAACTCAGTTGTCTGTCAATGTAAAGCTAAGCCTGTTATCCTGAAAACAAAAGCCCACAGCTCTGGAAACACACACTCTGGAGTTGGAGTTCATTAACTGCCTGCCAAACTCTGTAAACATATTGTTCAATTTAACCGTTAGAAATATCTCCTAAAATATTATTAATGATTTCTTACAGCTCGTAAACAGACACTTACTCATTCAGCAAACATTCTGCATCAATTTAACTCGACAATAAACTTGATATGGGCAAACAAAAACAGACGCTCTATACCTCCATGGAAATTTCAACAAAGATACAACATGCTGGTTGTATCTTTGTTTTTCAGAGAGGCCAGTATTTAAACGTGGCATGTTTCCTTACTCTCTCATTTCAGGATTTAGTACAGTAAATATGCTACATATTTCTCCTTTAACAAGAAAAAGCACTGATGAGACCATGTAGTAATGGTGATAAGTGTAAAGACATACTATTCCAGTTGCATGTTTGGGTTTCACATTGTAGGAAGCCTTCTCCCTGGCCTGTTTGAAGCACTCTTCAGCCATTTTGACCCTGAAAAAGGAGCAGCAATTACCAGCAGTCATTCTTTGGAAACACACTCATTCACACTGTTGAAATTCACTATTTCACCATTAAAAAAAAAGAGAAAGACAAAAATTCCAGCTTGGACCATCAAGACTATGGTCTTGTGGTATTTGGACACAATGATCTCGGTTTGTCAAAACGCCAGTCCTCCTACTTTGAAATGACTCACTCTAGTTTACTACTGCATGGAGAGAGCCAGCAGTGTCACTACTCATTAGTGCTTTAAAAAGACAAATGATCAGCATGTTGGCACTGATTGAGTTACACAATTTATACCAACAGACATGGATCTCGCCTCTACTCATTACATGGGTATTGTGTGTGCCAGTGCTGTCTGTTTGCATGTCCATACAACACAGCTGAGGATTAAAGCAACATTATGTAACTCTTATGCCTCTTATACCTTAAATAAAAGCTTCAAAATAATTTTGAATGCCTGTTCTTGCTCTATGTAACTTTGGAGGCTGGGCAGTGACAAGTGCATAAAGCTTTAGTACAGCACTAGGACAGTTTTTACAAAATCAGTACATATATGCAGGATTTTAAACATGGCTGAACCTGCTAAAAAACAGCCAAATGACTCCTTTCCCACTGCCAGTAGGCAAGTTTGCTATTGTGTTTTTTTTTCCTGATGTGCACTGGAAAGCCTCGTGAGAAAAGCCTCGTGTATGTGCAAGAAAAAGTTTTTAAAAGCCTCTGTGTCTTCATCTCTTAGTATTTTTGTAGCTTCTGACTGAATCTCTGTGGTTTAAAGTTTGGTTTCTCTCCTGCATTGGTGTTTGCATATTCAGGTATCTGCTTTGTTTTACTGTTTGTTTGCTCTCAGCTGTATAAGATTCATGTTAAGTTACTGCTGAAGAAAAAACATTAAATGTTTTGCTGCCTTATATAATAAAAGCTTTCAGATAACAAAATATTGGGTGACTTTTATTGTGAAGAATTTATAGGAAATTAAACATCCACCGTTATACAGCCACTCCATTCAAGACAAGTGTGTATGAGGTACATACACACCTTCAGGACTAAGGCACTGAGTAAAGCCAATGTGTAAAGAAAAGGGACTAAAGAGTTGCAGAAGTTACCGAGGGAGGCGACAAGCCTTCATTGCTACTAGAAAAGGGGTTAAAATAGTGTGTCCACACAGGTGTCATGATTCCATCACTGCCAATGGAGCCAATAAATGAATCCTGAAGGGAAGGGATCTAAGAGGACATTGGAAGAGGAAGCTAAGAGGAGAGAAAGAAAGAGTGACCGGGCAAGAGGCCGTCGTGCAAGAGTCAATGTCGAAATGGCTTTTTAGTTGTTGGTGACAGCTTTGTGAAATAAAAGGATGCCAAGCTGGCCAGCTTGCTGTTGGATTGGTAAGCAATATTAGCTTGCTATGTCTCGTGTTGGTGCACTTTGTGTTGTGGCTGTGCAAATTTTTAATCATAAGATCATAACAAATGTGCCTCTATAGCTGTCACTATCTACAACAGCAGTGTACCATACATGTAAAATGCTCTCAAACTGGGGACACCAAAACCCAACAAATACTAAAGCTCCCCCCTTAATGGTCGGCTAAACCATTAGTCAGTGAGAAAAGTCTTAGCTGGGCGGATGTTTAGCTCAGTGGGTAGAGCGTCCGACCCATGTATTGAGGCTGTAGTCCTCTGCAGCGGCCGCGGGTTCGACTCCCGCCCTCGGCCCTTTGCTGCGTGTCATCCCCTCTCTCTCTGCCCCCTTTCCTGTCTACTCTTCAGCTGTCACTCTGAATAAAGGCACAAAAGGCCAAAAAAATAACTTAAAAAAAAAAGAAAAAAAAAAGTCTTAGTTGACCATGTTTAGTCGCAAAAAACCCCCATTTCTCTTTGGACTAGGGGACAGTCTCTGAGACCAGTGGAGGCCGGTTTGATGACCAGAAATACAGTCACATTATCGTGGTGATGTACTGTACAGCCACTCCAACTGGGACTCTGACTCCGGGGACGATGGAGGGCGGGGACAGGAGATGTCATGCATTTGAGGGGTTTATTAGCAAGTTAATTTCTACGTACTATGCATCACCCACTGTGTTGATAAATCTGCACTTATTTGTATTTGTGAAATTATTTATTCTCATGTTTTGAACAACAAGACTTGTGTGATGTTCAGTCTCTTAACTGGCTGTCATTACATTAGTATTGATAGCCATATAAAAAATACATTTCAATTATTTTTAAAATATCATAAACATGTGACAACTAGTCGACTAATAACATCTTCAGTTGGGCCCTAAAAATATCAAATCTTACATAATGTTGCTTTAATATCTATAGTTCCACTGGAGTCTAAAAGGAAAACCGTCAGAGAGAGAAATGGGATGATTGCCGCTGGCAGGGGGCAAAGAGTTAATGCTTTCAAATTTGTTTTTATTCTTTCCTACTGAACAAGCAAAGCTTGTGACATTTTGCTTCTTTTACAAATACATATCACAATTCAATCTTCATTTGGCATAATGGACCAATTTGCTTTTTGTTGACATATGCAACAGTATCTTTATATTCATCAAACCACTGGAAGCTAACTGGATGCTGCATGTGTTCTTTTCATTACTGGGGTGAAGACAAAGATTTGGGTCATTTAACCTCTTTTCCCTTCATGAATTTGAATGAATCTGATAGGATCTTCAGTGAACACGAGATGTACTGCAAGTTATTAATGGTGCAGGAACGCTTGGGGAAAATTCTAAATGTAGGAACGTCGGTGTATCTGTAATGACATTTTAAAGGTCGGAGAGTGGTGTACCCTTCCAAAAGACACAAAAAAAGAATGATGAAAAGATCTTGATATCCCAGCAGGATTTGGTTTTAGGACAATGGGTTCAAGTATCCTGTCAGAAGACAGTGCCTGCATCAAGTCTAATATCACATTCTGAAACAGGAAACCTGTCTTCCCATCATATTCTCACCTTTCCTGTAACATCAGCTTATTCTGCTTCTTCCACTGGTCTTTGAAATCAGTGGAAAACTCATGCCAAATGGTGAATAAAGTGTTGGGAGAGACCTCTTTCTCGCCTGCCTTTGGTTTAACTGAGAAGGACACGCTCAACTCCAAGAAGCTGAGGACAGAGAACAAAAACATTACTTCAAGACCAAACTATTACAACATGAGATTACAGAAATCTACACCAAGTGTTGTGAAACATGGCCGGGCTCAGCAAATGTGCAAAAAATGAAAGTTAATCTTGGAATAATATGCTTTTTCAGAGATTTAATAGTAGAGCAACATAAAAAAAACCACAAACCAATGATGACTGTGCATTTCAGAAAAGCACAGTGAACACAAAATGGAATTACTGCCACTAAAGCAGCATAGTCATTCTGTTTCTCTGATGGATTAACATTAGAAATGCTGGAATTCCATAACTACTAGAACTGCCATAAGCAGCCAGTTTGACCATTTGAATTCCAAACTCTATAATCTCTTCTGATAAATGCCCAATTAAGAGATTAAAGCATTTATTCTGTTAGGATATCTTTTAAAACATTAAATAACACCAATTTATTTTGTTAATTTTGTAAAGTTTGATATGGATTCATCAATATGCATGCCATTGCATATAGTAAAGCCATAATGACTGCATACATTTACAACAGTATTTTTTCTGTTGTAATAACCATCAGAGATACCATTCAAAAATTAGATTTATCTAGAATTACTTGTAACAAGATTAGAAAACATTTTATTTTAACATTTCTAACAAATTTATTCCTAGGACCGATACAGAAAATAATCATAGCCTGTGGGAAGAGCTTGGAAAAGAGAGCTGATCAAAAACATAAATCATGTAGAACCGTGCAACATAAAGTAATAATATAAAAAGTATAATAACATAATATAATATAATAACACAATATTTCCAGCAGGTGGGATTTCCACTGGTGGATTTTGTTCTGCTACATCTTCTCCAAACCTGGCACTGCCTTTGTTTTGGTGTACGCAGCTGCACTGGTTGCTTCTGCTGCTATTTGTTATCTTCATCATCATCATTATCATTTTTGTGTTTTTCTTAAATTGTGAAAAAATGAAACAAAGCTTCATTTTCAAGCTTTATGCTTTTTCTTAACTTCCACGACTACACGCACATACTGAAAGAGGGGAAGAAAAATAGATGTCAAACAAGGACACAAAGACAGATCTAGTAAAAGCAAAGCATGTATATTGCATGAGGATGACACATGCTGAAGTGTTAAATGTGGTGGCCATTTGCAGTGGATCAATACAGTGGACAGGTTGGGGTCTCTTTGTTTGGAGTGTGCTATAGGAACACATTCCTAGCCAGCAGTAACAGAAGCCTGGAGCCAAGGCTGTCTACTCTCGCTCCGCTTAGATAAACAACGCAGACACCGCACAGGGGGCCTCCCGTCTACTGAAGGCCTGGCATGATGGCCTGCACCTTCCATGTAACTGAAGGAACCAGGAGTCCTAAATATTGACCAAGCAGCAAGATTATGTTTCTTCACCACAGTGAGAATATATCACTTCAAACTGTATTGGACTGGAGTGTCCTGTGATGCTTTTCACTTCACAACTGGGGCCACTGTTTTGACACTTGAGAAAAGACCAAATAAAATGCAACAGAAGTGTTTTTCTGGGGTCTTAAAGAAACTTTGTAAGCCTGAAACCCTATCTTATCTCAGACACTTAGGATTTCTGACATTACAGAAACATCTTTATTATATATGCATTAGGAAAAAATAGATCATATTTTTTTATATGAAAAAGCAACTGAAGAATAAGTTAAGTTAGGATGGCATAAACCCTGTTCTAAATTTAAAATAACTGTATGTAAGGCAATAAAAATGAATCTGGGGGACCACATTAACACCAAAATAATACTAAAAGCTAAACCTATATATTAAGTACCGAGATGATTCATTTTGAATTTGATAGATTTGAATCAAATCTTTATCCTGGAGTGATACTGGGAAGAAAATGTCCCAAAAGGTGGGGTTTCCTCTAACCCAACGACATGGTGCCCAACTTTTCTTTGTCCATTACTCATGTGCATTCTAAGCACATATACAGACACAACAGGATGAGCACTGACTGAATTATTAAGCTTACAGTTCTAGTTAGATATCTTAAGCAGTACAGCAGTACACTGCTTGCCTTTGATGCTGGTGCCCCTCTCTGCCTCCCCAAACTAGGGTCGTGCCACTGCCATATACTGCAGCTGATACACTGACTATCGAAAAGTACCTCGTACAACCACACTTTAAATCATCTGAACTATCCCTTTAAGCTAAGACAGGACAAGCACAAAGATTTTTTTCTGTGACGAGGCCCCAGGTGAAGAAGCTCTAGGAAAATGTTAAAAGATAAAGAAAGCTCTTACATCTTCTGAGTGTCTGCCAGCTGCTTCTCTTGTGTTTCCAGTTCAGTTTTGGCTGTAAAGCAGAGCATAAATAAATACAGGATTAGATTACGATTAGGACAGATACAGACTTTCCTGTGACATCAGAAAAACCATCAATTCAACTTGTATATTAGGAGGATTCCACATGTCACCATTACTTAAATCAACAGTCCTCTTCAAGGTCAGTGCTGTGCCACCAGGTTATTAAGTGTTGGATTGTCTGCTGTTGCACAACTGACAAATGAGCACTGCAGATCGCAGGACAAGTGCCTCTTTGTGCAGAATGGAGACAGATGAGTGTATGTGCGTGTATGTGTAAGAGAGGTGTGGGAGCGAAAGAGAGACAGCAAGAGGGTAAGAAAACTGAGAGAGTTGGACACCATGGTACACATTAGGAGATATTTCCAGCAGGCCACAACATTTATCTCGGTGGGCCATCGGGATCATTTTGACTGCGCTATAAATTATGATATAAGAGAACGGCAGTGAAATGTGACAGCCTCTGTCAGAGAAATGCCGCAGGTTACTACTTATCAAATTTCAGATCCAAGAACTGATTTTTCAGGGCATTTTCAAATATAACAGAGTAGTAGTAGAGTCAATCCAGCTGTATATTTTTTTCTGGTCTCCATCTTTACTGTGCTGGTGTGTGACAAAAGGTTACACATTAAATTCTCCCCAAGACAGCTTCTCCATCCCCTCAAGGCCAATTATCTGTAAGCTGCTGCTGCCATAAACTGTCAAATGAGCAGAAATAACCTATGGCCTCCTCATGGCTTTCCAAGACAGATATGACAGTAGATGGGACAGACAATCTTTTCTGGCACAAATGTGTGCTCTGCTCTTATCCCGGGAATATCTGGTTGCTAACGTGTAATTGAAGCCAGAGCCACATCTACAGTAAAGATCTGAGACAAACCCGTTGAGACCAGCACTATGCTTTATCATTCCCAGCGCTAAATCACTCTGTGGCCCACGATTATGTCTCTCCATGTTGACGGCTCATCAATAAATGATGACAAATTGATAAATACTATGAATGGGGATTGCTAGAAGCATCTTAATATCAGGATTGTGGTTTGTTCTTTGAGAAAAGATGATGCTCACTATTTACTATAACGCCCAGATGGAAGAAGAAGTTACATTTTAGCCTGGGAACCAGAAAAATCGGCAGGCTTAGGTTTTATTTGTTCTGACAGATATGTCTGTATGATGTAGATCATAAAACCTTAAATATAACATGACTCATTGAAACTGGTTGGGAAAAGTAAACTTTATATATATATATATATATATCTTATTCAGAAAAATGGCAGCTTGCCTGTTTACACGTATTTGTTCACATGCCAGGCCCAGTCCAATATGGTGACAACATTGATGAAAATGGCAACTGAGCACCTGAGTCACAAGCAGTGTGCATGTACGCAAGCTAACAGAGGTTACCTTTTCTTTCGGAGTGATTTAGCCATTTTAATGGCAGGGCTCACCTCCACACATGCAAAAGTTCCATCAAAACAAGTCCTGCAAGTAGCCGCAATCTGGGCTTAATGCTGCTCTTGACAATTGTGACTGGCTTGGAGAAATACAAAAAAAGTGCTTTTCCACCTATAGCAGAATGATAATGTGTTGAGTTGAACCTTTCTGCAGCCCCTGTGGAGGTCTGGCTATGCGAGACTAAAGCGCCATCTATGTATATATGTCTATATATGTCACATGTTTCATCGCTCTGATTTGTTTGATTTGTTAGGTGCTAATTGCATTCAGAGCCAGTTTGGTCTGGGCCCATTGAGACTGCCTGCTGGAAACTGAAAATGAACTGAGAATGGTGATGCCAGGCAAGTAAAAAATGTTTAAATACCGAATAGCAATTAAAATAGATAAACTCTGACTTTCTCCTGATGTGGAATAATTCATTATGACTAAAGACTGTGTTCTTATCTACTTATATTATTGTGGTGATATGAAGACAATACAATATTTGGGGAGCAAGATTACTAAACAGATTGACAAGACAGAAAAACATTGTATTTAGAACAAAATTTAGAAAAAAATTCTGGGAATATTATTTAAAGACGTCAGTGCTGTTATTGCATCATGTGGTTTAACATGATAAAGATCAACATCGCAATTTAATATGTGATTTTACCATAAAATTGTAGTTTGATGTTGATTTCAACCATATCGGCCCACATGATATGACATCCCAACCAAACAGTGGAGTTGTAGCTGGTAGAAAGGGAAGGGAGGAAGGGGAGTTTGACATCAGTCTTACTAATCTTCATGTCCATCAGAAACAGATTATCACATGGCCGGTGCTCTCTCACTAGTCACAGTGACTCCATCAAAGGCCTGCATGCATGAGAATTTGTGAAGCGAGTGGGGAAAATCGAGCTAGACCAAACAGCCGAGCTCCAACAAGTCCGCTCCCACTGTTATTCTGTGGTTAGTTTCATGGTCAGAAAATAAACAAAAGCGGTTTAAACTGTGGAGCCAGAAACAGTTTAACCCCAGGCTTTTCAGAAATTACAGAAATAACAAAAATAAGACATTTGGCTGTTGTTCCTTTTTTCACCGCCGCAGTGGAGGAACCCCAAGAATCCCGTCTGGAGCCTTCTGAGTCACATGTCCATGTTACGGTGCTTACATTCTGCTCTCAGAGGAAAAACCTCGTCATTTGCATCAAAGAGAGAGCTCCCATATTTCTCTCAAACACACAGAGAGAAAGGAAAAGCGAGGGGGAGAGGTGGAAATGGGAGAGATGCTTTCATCTGCAGACTTCCTTTAAAATGGACAGTGAGCAATACCACGGAAGAACATATGCTATATATTATACTCTCATCTGAATACAAAAGCAGTTGGAAGAGAGGCCTGTGAGCCGGGTCCTTCAGAAAGATTGGTCACAGTCAACTGAATGTAGCTGGGGTCAAAGCCAATGCTACATAAAGAATGACATTTGGCTTGTTATGTTAAAACAAGCATAACAAACTAAGTCTTACACCTTTGAAGTGGACCACGATATACCAATATTGTTGTACTGTAGATGTCAGATTATGGAGAAAAAAGCATGACGGTATGACATCTGGTGGACATGATGGACAAACACGACTACATTTTCAGTGGATTTAATCGTAACAGTATCTAGAACAAAAATGTTGCAGCAGCTGTTGGCCTTTAGAACTTTATGTCTGTCTTTAGCTTGCTCTTGTGGCATCTACAAGAGATTTCCAGCCATGCTAGTGGCACAGAACTAGAAATGACAATGTGGGCCTGATGGTCCAGACTGAAATATCTCAGCAACTACTGGGTGGATTGCCATGAAATTTACTACAGACATCCATGGTTCCCAGAGGATGAATCCTAACGACTTTAGTGGTCCCTTGATTTTTCATCTAGTGTCTTCAGCAGGTCAAAGTCTTCACTTATCCAGTGAAATATCTAAATGTGTACTTGAGCAAGTGGCACAACTATTGTATGGATTGCCATGAAATTTTCTGGAAAATTTTCTTTTCCCCTTAGGGTGAACATTGGTGATCTACTGACTTCATCCATCATCATTTTAAATATCTATTTTCTGATTGGTCTAAGACTTTGATTGAAATACTTGAAAGCCAATATTTCCATTATCCTCAGCTGTTCCATGTGTTAAGTGCTAATTAGCAAATGCTAACATGCTAACAAGTTAAACTAAGATGGTAAACATGGTAAACAATAGATCTGCCAAACATCAGCATTGTCGTCATGAGCATGTTAGCATGTTAGCATTAGCATTCAGCTAAAAGCTAGGGTTGCCCCCCATCAGTTGACCAATCCATTTCATTTATCCGTTAGTCGCAGAAAAAAAAGCAAAACTCAACCTCCATTCAGGACCTGCACATTCTCCATAGGGCGAGGACAAAAGAATCATGGTGACTGTGGGAACACGGACCGTTTTCTAATTACAGAAGTCAACAAAACGGGGCAACACTTTTCACTTTCACTTTTCACTTAACTGCGCTGGGGAAGCGTTGGTGTTTGTTTACAATGCTAGCACAGGGACTTGAGACTGTTGGGAGGAGGTGGTTTTCAGGCTTAGGGTGGGGGGCAGCAACCCAATGGGGAGTGTCACCGGAATGAGCACCAGAACTGGAGCCAGGCACGCGAGCAAATGAACCGGGGTCAGCAGCATTCTGAACGCTGCCAGACCAGGACGGAACACAACCTCCAAGACCAACAGAGGCCAGACTGACAAGAGGGTATACGAGGTGATATTCCTTTCTGACCAGGACTCTCACTGCGGGGACGACAAAGACAGGGTGGTTCAGAGAGGTGTGATGTGGGACAGGGCCGAGTTTGTAGCAAGTCAGTTTGGAAGTTATTTATTCCTGTGTTTCGAACAAGACTTGTGTGATGTTATACTGTTACTATTGTCATTAACAAGTGTTCTGCTCATTATTACAGTTTTGTTTATATGAATTTCTGTTGTGTAGCATGGTGTTAACAATGTTAATTAGATAAAAGGCAATGTTATATAAATGTGCAACGACTAGTTGATGAGTAAAATCTTTAGCTGGGGGCAGCTCCTGAAAACACAACTGTGCATACAGCCACATAGAGCCACTAGCATGGCTGTAGACTCAGACATGTTAGAATAAAACAGCAATGAAAGAGGAAGCGCTCATCATTTACAATCAATTCATCATCATTGTTGTAACAGCCCTCTTTGTAAACACCTCACCGCAGAGATTTATTTGATGCCCTAATAGGAATGAAGGAAAGACAGAAACTGCAAAGAGGTCAAAGAGGTAACAAGGTGCTTCTAATCTTTCTGTCATTCCTCTGACAGAAAAAGAAAAAACCTAGTTAGCAGAACGGAGCAGCAGACACAGTGGAAAAAATGAAGAAAGACAGGAAGTGAGGAGAAATCTTTAACATCAGGAAAAAAGGATAAATATATGACAAAAACATCACGTCATGACGTCAAAAGTACTAAGTGAAAGGGATCAGGTGTCGAACAAGTCAGTCTTATTCCAGCCTCACAAGCATCCAACTGCTGTTCTCTGCAGTCAATTTAACAAGCTGCAAGACAAGTTCACCTTCGGCCATCCTGAATCTTCCTTTGAGGCAGAGCAAGACATACTGTTTTAGAAAGGTAGAGATTCAAGATAAAAGAGCCAGCTACCAAGTGCAGTCGTAATCTGTCAGAGCAGATAGGAATAGTTGAAACAATAGCTGTGAGTTATTCAATACACCCTGGAATAAACACACGTCCCTATGGAAACGACACTCAGTGAACCCACGTGTGTGTACTGAGGACGTAGAGGACTTAAATCATTCTGATTGATGAGCTGCTTCACATACTCTCACACCACACATGCATTTTCAGCTTAGATATGGCAAAGCTACACCAGCACACAATACTTTTTTTTCAGCCAGGGAGGATAAATTACTTGCTTTTGTTGTTTTAACTTCTTTTTTTCTGATGATCAAACCATGTTTAAACAGACTGACCATCATCTGTTTCATCATATTTAAAGCATATTACTGGCAATATTTTCTTACAGTTTTATATTTCTTATATTCTTTTCAATTAATCTCATGAGGAGACCAAAACTAACATGCATTAGTCAGATTATACTTTGGACATTTTTTGCCTGAGGTGCTTAGCCTTGAGTCAATAGTTCCCACTGAACACAATCTTTATATTAAAAAAAAAGGGTTGCAAACATAAATTTTGATTTTTAAAAAAGGCTTTCTCTAAAAAGCTGGACATTTTAGATTTTTATTACAAATTACTCAAACAGGTAGGGCTGACACCGTCTGACTGGGTATTTGATTGGTTGGTCGATATGGTTTTATCCAATCAAATTCTCATTGGTCAGAGAGTCAGTGGTGTTAGTTTAATAATGAGAGACTCGCCTCTCAAGCAATTATTGATGATAGAAAGACATATGCAGACCTGATGCATTTTATTTTTGAGTGAGGCTATTACCTGAACATTTACTGGCTCTAAACTAACTGCCAAAAAAGAATCGGTTAAACTGCAGGAATTCATTTGCTTGGCAACACTAACTCTGATTAGCTACCAGGTAGAGTGACTCAATGCACTGTGACAGATTTTGGTTAATCTAGAGATAACATGGAGCCCCTCGAATCCAATTGATTGGTTGAAGAGTAGTTAGAAAACCAAGATTTTCTTCGGTTGACTACAGCCCTGTAAATAGGAGTAAACAATGTAAATAGCGGGGATTCTTTTCAGAGGTGAATTTGTAATTTGTTCAATGTAATGAAGGAACATATCAGCCAATGCAAACGAGAGGCTAACTGGTGTGTTTTCAATAGATTCTGGACAACAATGGAGGCCCTGTGGCACAGAGCAATAAGACTTTGGCTACACAGACAATACTTGTTAGCAGGATCAGTTCATTGTTGTTTTTGGTCTTTTCATGGGATTTGTTGACAAGAAGAAAAAGGCAGAATATCACCAGACTTATCCTTCAGTGAGACTGGTGAAGTCTTACCAAACATCATTTTCAACTGATTTAGAAAACAGTCTCACCTTGGTTAAGAAACGTGTCCATCTTGTCCTTAAAGGGTTGCAGGTTCTCTTCAGAAGACAACTTGCAAACTTTCTCCGTCTCAGCTGAGCACGCTGGAACAACAAGAGATGATCATGATGAGAGGGGAAACAGTCTTTCATAGCATTAATATCTTATACAGTTGTAATTACCAACTCTGCAGTGGACTTCACCCAGGTTGAGTTTGCTTTGATAAATCTCTGCTGAATTTCTGCTGAATAAGGTTCGGCAAAGACATAATGACCCATAATGACTAACAAGGCACCCCCAGGAACGAGGAAGGCCTGCACTGTGATCCCGCGAGAACCTTATCGTCACGCTCTATCTGCAACCCTAACGGATACGCAAACACAGCTCAAGGCCTTAGAGGTGCAGAGGCCATGAGACGCTGAAGGGAACGGGGAGGTCGGGACTGGGCAAGTGGTAAATTCATAGACCATATGGTGCTTGAACCAAAAAGGTACACAGCAAGCTCTCTCCACTGTGTTGCTTGCTGATGTCCTTCGGGCCAGCCAAGGCCACTGCGGCGCCGCCTACCTATCGGAACCCCCCTCTGGGAACTGTCATCGAAGCCCACGTCTGCTAGAGTGCTCAGCTGGCTCTGCTAGGTAATGAAGAGGTCTGCAGGTATAGCATGTGATGATGTATTTATGTACGGTCAGCATGTGCCACTGCCGCTGAAGTCGAGGCAGACGCAAGTCCATTTCCCCTGTGAGCAACTCCATCTTTATGAATTGCAAATAATGAACAGCCTAAAGAATCATTATGGCAGAGGAAAAACAATATTTGGCAACTCGGATGAGGCACCTGATTGGTTTAGCAGCAAAGTTACATAAAACATGATAGAGAACAGACCAGGTTTGGGGAATTGTCGATCAAGCTGCAAGCACACAAACTCACAAGTACATACTCACACGTGTGCACACATATGTTTGCACAAAAATACACAGTCGTTTTTTACCACCTGTAGGCACTTGAGTCCTTGGAAAGTGTTCTGAGCGCTGAGTGACTTGAGACAGAGTAATGAAAGGGAGTATTTCCCAACTGCCTCGTTCATTAGGACGTTTTGCACTCAACCAATCAGTTTGGCATGTCAAGCATAATCCAATTTCCACAGAGTTTTCCTGAGGTCTTGATATGCACACATTCATTCTTGTATGTTATTTTTTTACAAGCCTCTTTTATGTTTACTTTTATATACTGTACAGTATATGTTTGCTATGTGTTTAATACCAAAATAAAACATGAAATTCCAAAGCCAAACAAATATATTGGTCAGACAACACTGCTCTTGAATGACTTCTATTACATATGTATCTTTGTCACCAGTGTTTTTTTCCCATCATTATTGCCATGGACCCCAAAAATATAGTATCAGTCATCAATCACTCTAATACTAATGCATTTTTTTAATGTGAAGTTATGTAATAGATAAACAACTGAACAACTGGCTGATGAGTGAATGAAAAGATGAATGTTTTACAGAGTCAGAGTCCACAATTAACCAAATCAGTCCATGCATTAATCACTGAGGGCAAAGTGATCACACACAACGTGCACAGACAGAGACGTGCAGGAATATTCTGACATTGTCTTCCAAACAGTCTCATTGTTGTGTGTTTCAGGTTTGTGTCTTGCAGGGTGGGTGCAGGGATTCAGAGCTCGAGGAGAAACCTCTTCTTACAGTTCAGTGAATAGCTGATGAACCTTTGATAGTGCACACAGGTAGTGGAAGTTGCCTGACCTTGCCCTCTTACATTTTGATCTCTATTTCATGAGGACAGTAAAGGCACACCAGGTCCAACAGGAGTCTACATCTGACAAGTCACATCTGCTTCTGGTTAGTTCGTCTGTATGACAAACAGATGCTATCTCTCTGTTGACCCGCCTCTACGCTCCACACATGACCATAGCTGGTCAGGTTTGGAAAATTACTTTCCATCGTACTAGGAGCTACGTGCAGGGATTAATGCAGGATTTATTGCTACATACATTTCAATGCAATAATATTTTAAACATAATATGACACCTGCCATAATTTGTTCAACGGTCCAGAGTTTACTACCTGATAAGCTTGTTGTAAATATGCAAGTTTAAAGGTTTTGGAGCGTAGATTGACGACCATACCATTGAGGTCTTTCTTCAGCTTGCGCAGATCTCTTTGAAAGTCCTCAAACTTCATCTGAGAGGCCTGGAAGAGGTCTTGGGGCTCAGGCAGAGGGTAGACACACGTCTCTCTGCCAGCATCCTGGTAAAGCACAACACACATTCATGCACAAAAAACACACACACCAATGTCAAAGTCAATCTTCTTCAAATGGGAGAGGGCCTCTCTAGTATATACTGTACACACCAAGGCAAGATTGAAATAAATGTCTTCAGAGACCTACAAGTACTTATCAGCAGTCCAAACATCTCAGAGGAGATACGGCTGAAACTACAGCAGATAACAACCATTAAAGCGTGGTGCAGAAAATACACTGCAGTTCTCTCTGTCAGAGTTACTACAAGGCCATTATGAGTGCTAGAGCCATGTCATGCAGGTTGATTTTGGCAAGCGGCACTCTACTGAGTTCATCTCATCTGGAGAACCTAATTATTTACACTAGCGCTCCTTTGGATGCTGTGCCAATGAACAGACTGCAGGTTTGAATGAACCCAGACCAAAGCGGAGCAAGAGCGGGAGATGAAGAGTGAAAGACAGAAGGAGAATTATAAGAGAGAGCCAGAGGAGGAGAGAGATTTGTTTCTGCCGTAAATGAGGAAAGAAAAAATAAATAATTTGATAAAGGATAAGCCATGGTATCCTCTGGCAAGAGAGGAGATGAAAAGAGAGCTCTGGAAGGATTTCTAAGCAAATCAGACTAAAACAGAAAAGTGATTCAAATAAACAGGAACCAAAACATACCTCATCAAAGTGCCTTAGATAGTAAGCAACAATGTAGGACAAAAGACTCTGGGAGTTATCCTGAAAGAAAGAAAGAAAAAAGATCCAAATAAATAAACCAAATTCGCTTTATTTATTAATTTAATCATTTCGGAGCAGGACGTTTTAATTTGTGTGAGGCAAACATGAATAGAGACAGCGGTCGAAGAAGTTGGGGATAAATCACGGCATTGGAAGAGCAATACAACAAAACACAACTGTGCTGGGCTGGCTGTCATAACTCAGAGTTGGTGGAAAGTTTGATGTTCTTTATGGATACCTTACTCGGTCCACCACCACAAAAACACAAACCACTGTGTCCTTATATGGCAGTGCCAAGGGCACACTGAGCCCGTTGTGATATTGAATAAGAACAGTAAACAGAATGGCCTCTCCTCTAAATCTGCACAGCTACAGTCCTCATGTTTGGCAGCAATGAAGGTCCCTTTCAACTCCTGGACTCGACTATAGATGGGACAACTGTAACTATGTCAACATTTAGAGTCACCATTTTCCCACACCACCTATTTTCTAGCACAATGTGAATTACAGAATAAAGCTGTGTCTCTGTCAGAGCACATAAATTAGGTTTGTCATTTTTTCAGTCGAATCAGATTTGGTTGTTCAATATGAATATTTGACAATTTATCCCCCACCCCCACCCCCCCCACCCCAGTTCGGTGTGCAACTCTAAATTCCTATATCAGCCTAAATGAATATGTTTTACCAGGAGGGTTCAGGTTTTAATGCTGTTCTTCATCATTATCTGTGATGTGAAAACATCAGATTTCCACACAGTCCGAGAAAGTAAAAGTTCTCCTGCTCACAGTTTCAGTATAAAATCCCAGCGTACAGTGGAGCATCTCTGTTGTTGTTTCTGTCAAGTTTAAATGAAGCTGTCAGTAACAGTTTTGTTAAGAGAGTCTGATGAGTATGCCAAGAGCAATTAAACAGCTTGCTCTTTAAAAAAGCGATCTTTTCCATGATGTTGTCAGATACTATAACAAGTGCCTGTCAGTGGCAAAAACAAGCAAACAAGCAAGCGCTACCTGCTGTGCACGCTACGCGCTTTGTTTCTATCACTCTCTCCTGCTTCTCTAACACTTAGTTTTGTCTTTTGTGGTGACTATGTAAAGTTTACAGCCTGCCATGCTTTTGCATAGTTATGTATACAATGACATAGCTATTTTTTTTTTTACCAACCACTGGTTTCATCCTCATCACAAGTGATGATTAAAATCTTCTAATAGAGGATAGTCTATTTGCTTGTGAATAACACCTTACTGAGTGTCTGCTCTTGTAGCGTGAGTGATGTTTGTTTTTACTCCTGTAGCACACAGACTCACACTGCTCTTAACGTCCTTTAGTTTTGGCAGAATGTCCAAGGTGAAGCCGTCAGCCTGCCCTCGAGACCGATTACCTCCGTTCATGAAGTTGCCAAAAGCCAGAACCAGGCCAAGCACCCGCAATACACACTGGCCATTCTGGAGTGTCTGTTACACACACACACACGCAAATGAACACAAAAAGATTCGGAGGTTAAATCACTGACAGGAAACAAATTAAAACGAGAAGAAGGCCGGTGGCTCACCTTGCATACTCTCTGAAGGATTTCAACTTTGCGGAGGATTGAGGTGATACATTCATGGAATGTTGACTGAAACAGGATGCAGAACACTCGTTCAGAGAAGTTGGGGATTTGGGATAGCTGGAATAGAAACCTGATGAAGGAAAAAAATCAGTCACCATGACACCACTGTTTAATGACACAGCTCTTATGTACTAAATTTGGTTCAGGAGGTTGGTTTGGCTCTTACTGTTCAGGCTTGTCCAGTGGCTTGGCATCTTCCTTGTCTTTGGATGATTTAATGTGCTTCTTAATGCCGTCCATTTCATCAGCTTGAGCTCTCTGTCAAATGAAAAGTAGGATGGAAATTTATTGAATATATGGGCAAGTAACGCTTAAATAGTACCTCGAGTGCAGGATACCATGAATATGTATAAATATATGAATGTATGAATAATGTCATGAATAACAAAGTCTTAACTAGTGAAGAATTTTGTTTTTACTGAAATCAAAACCTAAACTACGTGTAAGACCAAAACACAGTTGTAAAATATATGCATAGTCTGACATCAAGGGCTCAATTTGATCCATTCCTGATGTTTGCCTGATCAAACACATTGGCATTAAACTGGAATTCTGCTTCTCCAGGCTGCTTGTACTGTAAGCCAACATACATGTGACACATGTGCGTCCTTTATACTCCTATGGTCTGAGGGTATAAAGTACGTGTCCACTATGTACCCACTACTAGCATTGTCATGTTAAGCAAACCACAAAATAAAAAATATGTAAAAGAAACAAAAATCAATTTCACCCTGGTGAAAAACCACTATGTCTGTGAAACAAACATGAAAGAATTTGGATTCATCAATGTAAATGGACTGGAAAATGACAAGCTGAAGTGGCTTGAAGAGGAATACATTTTCCTATGCTCTTCTATAATCACTTGTGACAGCACTATGCTGAAATGCACACCCAAAGGCTATAGCAAAAACAAACAGGAGAAAACTTCCTGATGGGATGTCAATCAATAAGCTTGCTTGATGCATTGTTAAGATTTGGGAGGTGTGCACACTGGCTCTCCTGCAAACCTCTGTGACAGTTACCCACAACACCCTTCTTTGTGTCATTAGCAAAGACATTTACATCCATAGAAGCATAATGCCGTCTTACAATACTTTCTAAATTGGGTTTACTAAATGTTTCTTTTATCATTAGGACATGTGAGTCACTAGTATCACACAAAGCAGATCAAACAGTTAGTTAGCAGAATTAAGTCAGTGTTTTGCAAGTCTGAAGTCTTTGCACTCAAGTCCCAAGTCCTGAATCAAATCCCAAGTTCTTAACTTTCAGTTTCGAGTCATAAAATCAGAATGCCCTCTTCACCAAATCTAATGCCTTGTGGGCGCCCACGTACTTTGCCCTACAAAGCGATAAGAACTTTAGAGTTTACTGGGTGCACCTAAATGCACCAGGAAGTCCCTGTACTTGTGTGTATTTGTGTGTTACACTCTGACAAACGGCAGAGGAGAGAAGCAGCATAATTTATTACCGGACTATTTTGGTATCAACATTTACCTGCCAGTGCAGCAAATAGCCTTCCAAAATTTACTCACCACGGGTGTTAATTTTGGATCCCATTAGTTGATTCAGGAAATGAAATGATTCATGGATTCACACTTTTTACCAAAATACTTATTAATCATTGGGTTTGGGGGAAAATATGAAGTACTCTATTTGCAAGTCATAAAGCTCAAGTCCAGGTGAGTTGAGTGTGAAATCATCAAATATCTGACTTGGAGTCAAAGTTATGTGCCTCGGGTCCACACCTCTTATAGTTATAGTATAGATACACCTTCATTTTCCACTAATGGAGATCCTGTGATATGATCAACAGCACCAGAAATGTACTAAATGGACCTTAAGGTGATGTTGTTTTATCAGTTAGTGTTTTTAGGGTCAAGAATGAAACTTGAACCTAAAGTTTCAAGCCAACGTGAACGAGAAGACCCTAAAGTGCTCAGAAAAACTTTACCTTTGAATATCTACAATCCCATGACAACTGGCAAACTCAAGAGCTCCTAAACAGCTACTAAATGGAATTTGAGGTGGGTTTGTTTTGTCAGCTCAGTTCTCTATTTCATTCTGTAGACAAACCGTAGCTGAAGCGGAAAAGAATTCTTAAATTGTGCCATTTTGTACTTAAACTCAACCTTATGCCAGTCTGTACAGTGTATGTTTGATAAATGCTAAAGAGTTGCCTTCAGCCAGACGACATTCCTGACCATTATCCTGCTGTCAGGCTCTGAACCACATTTTTATACAAGGTGGTATGAAAAAGCAGGCCAGAAATGCCCCTTCGTTTCACAAGAGGCAAAGACAATAGATGTTAATGTGTCTGACGCAGTTGGGCAAAACAATAAAACCATCCCCAGGAAGAGAATGTAAACTTTCTCTCAGTCCCTCCAGAGTCCGTAGACCCCCAAAGAGTCTCAGCAGTCTGGTCTCTTCCTCTGTTTCTCTCCATCTTTCTCTCTGGGGTTTGGCCTCGGCATGGATCCTTGGAAAACATCAAACACCAGCATCAAACGCACTGAGGGCCCGATTAGTATTCTACACACCGCTGCCTTCTGTCGACGAGGGCAAGCTCTCCTTCGCCTTCTCTCGAGATGTTTTCAAGTGTAAATATATTTAATACAAAGCAGATCCTTTTCAAAGGGCAGCAGCGGAGCCCAGCAGTGTTTGGTGTAATTGGGGACAAGTAGGCATTAGCGTGTGATCTTTGAATTGCTAGGGCATGTTGCAGTGGTTGTTAGCATGAGAAATACAGTCCCATGTGGAATATCAAATGCAAAGGAGAGTAGGATGATATTTTGTGATGCCAGAATTCTAGCGGTAGCCAAGTGGTATTCATTAGCCAGGTTTCTAGTACACGGCTAAACAGAACCAGCCAGAGCTTAATCACTATTTATGTCACTCAATTTTCAATGGAACAACATTTATGAGATTATTTGTACATGTGAGCTGCCAAAGAATAGTGTCCAAATGACAAATTGCATCGTGTAATAAACACGTCAAATGTATTTAGACATCACAAGCCCTCAAAGAGAGCACTATGAGGTGATTATTTGTAGTGTAAAAGTTTGTAGGAGGGACTGTGGCTCTGACTGACCTCCATGACATTTAGCTACTGTCAGCTGAAAGGAGTCTGAACTTCAGACAACCAGTCTGGGCCCAGATTATGGCTTGTGATATTAGAGGGGAGGGAGCGGTGTCCCACTATCACTGTGACCTCTTTAATGGCGGTGGCTTATTGTTCAAAGAACAGGAGTGGCTATAATCCGCAGCTCATAGACTGAGAGACTCTGTCCCTGCCTGTGTGTGTGTTTCTGTCTGCGTGCATTGCAGTACAGTCTGAGCACATGTGTGGGTCAACATGTTTGTTTGCTAGCATGTTTGTGTGTGAGAGAGAAAAAGAGAGTGAGTGTGTGATCTCGCTCCTAGCACAGTGAGTGAGGGTGTAACCATTAGAAGCCCCTCGCATTCCTCAAGACAGGCTGACTGTGCTGCCAACTGTGGTTTAGGGGGCTGGAGACCCACAGACAGGATGGAGTCTCGCAATACAAAAGAGAAACAATTTGGCTCCTCGACTCAATAACATAGCCTCAGGCCATACGGGGGAGAAGGAGAGTGAGGGAGAGAGGGAGAGGGCTTCAAGTCTCGGGGTGAGTGGAGAGGTTAGAAGACTTTTGATCTTCAGTTATGACACATTGGTTCATAACTACAGCTTGTCTCGAGCCTCAGTCTCATTCCCATGATCAACATTATTAATATGCCTCTGGCAGCCAAAGGTCCAGGCCTCTCCTGTGTAGTTGTGCCAAAAAGCAATTCACAGGAATTTCACAGCATCTTAAAACTGTATTACAGTTGAAATGTGGAAAACATGCCCGTTTTCATGTTCCATTATTTACTGACCTGACTTCGAACGGGTCCTGAACTGTTTCCACTGGGCGAGGGAGGTTTCCTATCAGTGAAGGTTGATGAATATGGATTTACTGTATACAAGGAGCCCTTCATAGCCAAAATGGAGACATATTGGAAAGTAGTGATGACAGCTCCGTAACTCTTTTTATGCTAATATTATACGATACAATGTGGTCATTTCACTTGGCAAAGCTAAGTGTAGTTTCTTTTTTATGCCTCTACACCAGCAACCACTATAGCTGGAGGTGTTATGTTTTTGGGTTGTCTGTCCGTCTGTCTGTCCCATTCATGTGAATGCAATATCTCAAGAAAAGGTTGACAGAATTTCTTCAAACTTGTCATATATCTACACTTGGACTCAAGAATGAACAAATTACAACTTGGAGGTCAAAGGTCAAAGTCACTGTAACCTCATGTCAGTCCCCTTCCCGTGAATGCCTCACGTCCATCCCACTCCTGAGAACATGATATCTCAAGAATGCCTAGATGGAATTTCTTCAAACTTGGCACTAATGACCACTTGGACTCAAGGATGAATGGATTAAATCTTGGGTCAAAGGTTGAAGTCACTGTGAGCTCATGTTCATCCCATGCTCGTGAACAAAATTTCTCAAGAACGTCTCGACGAATTTCTTCAAACTTGGCACAAATTTCCACTTGGACTCAAGGATGAACAAAATTTGGGAGGTCAAAGATCAAAGTCACTATGACCTCACAAAACATGCTTTTGGCCAAAACACAAGAACATGCACTCTTATTATGACAAAATTTCACACATATGACAACAGGTCAAAGGTCAACTTCACTGTGACATAATGTTCAGCTTTTTATCAGTCTTTTGTACTCCTCTGCAAAAACAGTCTCTTAATGAAGACAGCATATTTCTCACTGAAGATTATTCACTGGAATCATACACGTCAATATAGTAACAGTAGGCTTGGGTGACATAACAGTATTACAGTATACCAGTGTATTAAGAAATCCAGTATGATTTCCAATACCATCAAATATACAGATGCTGCTCTTTCTATTACACTGATTCGGAGATGCTGTATTGCAGTGATGTACTGTAGCGTTGACCAGAGGTAGGTCTCTCTACTGGTGGACAAGGCAGCGCAGCTGAGCTGAGAAACACGGTTCCTCGGGGATAAAGTTAAAGGACCAACTAGTAAAAAAGAAAAATGCCTCTACTCTGGGAGTATTCTGGATTTTCTTGATGATAAAGGGAAACTTGTTCAGAGGAGTGTAGTGTTTTTGAGTATGTAGCTTTAGCAGCCATGAGAGAGAGAACGAGTGGCAGACTTAGACGGTGAACGCACATGAAGGAAAGGATGAGCAGTCAAGTTGTTGGGCTGGCAGTTAATGTACAGTGTAGATTGGAGTTTGTCAATAAATAAAGACTGCAGCTTGTCAAGACCAAAACAAAGCACCTGAGTGTGTGTTGTTTCCCAACTGTGGGAACAGCATCGCTATAAGAATCAGCTCCACCTACGCTGAAAGTGCGCAGAGGAGCAGTAATAAGTTAAGCTGTTTTACACAAGTTTTACACAAATGCCACCCATGCCAAAGCAATAATTTCATAACTGAGTCTGGACAGACTCATATGTACATAGATGTAAACTGCAGCCTGACTTGTTGGTGGAGGCATACAATTACCAGGCGGTAATTCTAATGTTTTTTTTTTTTTAAACCACACTTTAAAGGGGAGCTATGTAACACAAATGCAAGAGTTTCTCAACTATCATTTGCTTTGCACAGGGGCATTACAAAAGTGAAGTCAATCACATCCAGGGTGAAGAAAACATGTTTACTATGTGAAAGTGTTGGTCCCCGTCCAGGCCAGCAGACAGACCTACACAAGACTGAGACTCTGTCGCCAAACAGCACACATACCAGTACAGTTTGTGGCTCGCCTGTTTGTTTTGGTATCTAATGCACACTTCCTTTAGTTCACCCTTTCAAGTGCAACATGGAATAAGAGCTCCACATAGCTCACAGTGAAGTGACATCTCTGACTGATGGTGCAAAAACGTTACTTTATGTAGGGGAGACCAGGAAGTGTTGTAACACCCCAGGTTAGTTTTAACACTGTCAATTTGACAAATCAGAAAAAAAGATGTCATCAATGTTGTGCACTCCTATTTCCTCTTTCACAGGAGGAATGGCATGTCCCTGTGAGCAACATTGTGGATTTTACGACCAAAAAAAGGATTTTCAGGTGAGAAAGTAACATTTTTTGATCAAAATAAATTTCTGCTTTGCGGTCATTGTACTGCAGAGAAAATTGTTTGGTTTATATAACCAAAAGCAGCAGTTTCTCTAATTTAATTTGATACTTTGCAGTCATGCTGCTTTCAAGCCCACATGTTAAGACGGTTAGCTACTGTATGTAATGGCCACACTTAATTCACCAAATTAGCTCTTTTTACATTTATCCCAGGAGCGGGGTAGGCTGTAACAAAGGAAATCTTTGTATTTGACATTAACTCCTATAACCTGTGATTGTGTAGTAGATGCCTAACTGACTTTTATTTGTCGCAGATAAATAGGGGTATCACGTATGAACGTTTTAAAGATCGAATAATCACTGAGTTGATTGATGCTTAAACAAAAAGTGTTACTATCATCCCCAGTATCCCCTAAAAAACACACAATTTGATTTAAAAGTGGATTTTTCCCACCTACACTGTGTTTAAAACTCAACTTTAAATAATCTTCGAAAGGTATCTTTTGATGGATAGCAATTGGTGTTTTGTGGTTTACCGTCAGAGAAGCGCCAAATAAAACAACACTAACAGCTGATGAATGACCTTTTTTGCCATTTTGTTGATATCACGGCTTGTTGAGCCCTCTTAGGTTACATTCTATAATAAAATAATTGCCTGTTATTCATATATGGCATGAAATGACTAACAATAAATCATTCCATTTGTCACAAGCAAACTGTTCCAAAATAATACTTTAACTGCAAACCACAGAGGAAAAGGAAAAAAAGGTTTTCCCAGACTGAACGCTGCAGTCAAGATCAGCCTGAGCTGTCAGTGGTGTTACTTTGTATAATTATACTGGGTTTGTTGCTCAACACTGTGTATTTATATGATTCTGCATTGGCAGGAAAGTGCAGAAATGTATTTCAGTTTGGGATATTGTCTTTTCACAGTCTATTGACTTTACTGAAACCACTGTCCACATGAGCCTCGATAATCCCTCCTTCAAAGTCAAAAAAATTGGCAAAGTTAAAAAATGTTTGTTACTGTTGTAACCATAAAAGACATACCTCCAATTCCAAGTAGCATTACAAAATGTTGTAATACTCACATTTTCATAGAGGGCATGCAGAGTCTCCAGATCAACGACAGTGTTGTCCATATTTAGGACGGCTGCGGATGGAAGGAGGAGAAGGAGAGGATGATATGGTTAATGTGAATGTTAACACTAAAGCCTGTCATGACATTTCTCTGCTACCTTTGAGGAACGACATTAACAAGTCAGAAATCAAACCAGCACAAACAGGCCTCCACTTTCAGACTCTCCAGGCATTTAACATTTTTCTTTGGCTGAAATAACGATCACAAACTTCAGCAGTCTGAATTTTTTTTCTTTCCTGGAGCTGAAGGTGGCGTGAAACAAGGACAAAATTTCTCCCTGCACAGCCCACATAAAGCGTCATGTGCCGTATGCTGTGAGTTACATAGATATCAGCTCTCATCACGATAGCATAGCAGGGGCCACAAACTAAAACATAAATACGGAGGTCTTAGAAATCTGTCAAAGGTACAAAGATCTGTGTTTGAACTCCTGTGTTTGAATTCCTGGTGTCGCCTTTTTGTCTCGGCGCGAGGACCTGGCGCCCGTGAGCATTAATCCTTTGAAAGTAAATGTTTAAAGACAAACAGAGCCCGGGGGTCTGCGGTGTTGAGGCTGAGGTGTTGCTGTATGCACAATCACCCAGTGAAGCACTCGACACCTATATATGTATTTCAACGTGCTGTGGGTGTCCAAATTACTCACATTGTTTTGATCTGCTGATTTGCTGTTGAGGTACAGTGGGGGGAGGGTGGTGTCAGAAGGGATAAAGGGACTTTGAGTAATGGATTCAATGCACAACGTTCACTTTGCATCACATCTTACGCTTGGACACTGAATAAGAGTGGACTTCTTCTAAGCCTTTCACCAACGCAGACTTAAGTTAAAGGGACAGTTCACCCTGTCAAAATCAAAAACAGATAATGTTCCTCTGGCCTGTAGTTCTATTTATCCATCTAGATTATTTTGGTGTGAGTTGCTAAGGTTTGGAGATATCGACCATAGAGATGTCCAGCCCATTCTCATTCCCAACTTGTCACATACTGACAGTTTGTCAACTTGTCACCCTCAGTGACGATGCACTGGGCTTTTTAAGTGTATCAGTGTAAACCCATCTGTGGCTTTATATGACGCCCTGGGCTTATAAAGTAGTATAAAGAGGGAGAAAGCCCACACATGGAGGAGGTGTGGTACAGTAAATGAATGGCTCAAACAAATGGCTTTCACCCATAAGTGTGGAGTTCCTGTCCCACGTGAGACCAAAATATTATTAAAAGTTGTAAGGTATAACGTACGTGCATTACCTGACTTTGTCATGTGACTTTCATTTTGTAAGTTGCTCAGTGACGTCACGTGTTGTCTGTAACGTAGTTATTGTAATCCTGAACATGGTCTTGCTCTAAACTTTTTCTGCCCACACCCAACCAAACTGTAACCATTTCACAGCATTAATTACATGTTAAAAAGGCTTTCTGGCAGCATGAGTTACAGTATGTGACAAGTTGGGATGAGAACACGTTGAGATCTCTGCCTTCTCTTGAATATAATGCATATAGATGGCATCATCTTGTGGTGTTTAAAGCAGCAATAAATACATTTCACATCTCAAAAGCAGTGCCTCTCTTGACCTGGTTACTCAAGATAATCCACAGACCTTGTTGTGAGCAGTTTCATGCAGGAACTACTGTCTTTCTGTAGAAGAATGTACCAAAACTACTTTCTTTCAACCAGAAACAAAATAACTCCTACATGAAACTGCTCACAACAAGGTCTACGGATGAGCTTGAGTAACCTTGTCCTGATTTCTGGAAAAAGACATTGCTGTTGAGTTTTTAAAAAAATATGTATTATCAAGTTTTGCACTTGTTACTCAAAACTGAGTAACATTTAGTCCCGTTATATTCAAGAGAAGGCAGATGTCTCTCCAGCTTTTTGATATGTCCTAAACTCAGCAGCTCACACCAAAACAATCTAGATAGATAAATAGTAGGGCTGGTACCGCTTAAAACAACTACGATACCAGTACCAGTACTCTGAAAATGATACTGATACCAACAGAGAGTAGAGAGATAGCTTTTTTTTTGTAGGTTCTTATTTATGAAGAATTTGTGTGGTGATTGGCCACAAGCAAAAATAAATAAATAGTATTTTTTTCTAGATCTGAGTACCAAAAGGTTTGATTGCTGGTATCATATGACTGGAGACATTTTTATACAACTTGGTACTGGGCTACTTCAATCAATACCTTAAGGTATTTTCACCTCTGATACCCGGCCCTACTAAAGAGCACTACAGGTAAGAGGAAAAATACATGTTTTTGATTTTGGGGTGAAGTGTCCTTTTCAGACTCAAGAATAAAAAGGTTCAAGAGAAAAACAAAATAATAGAAAGTACAAGCATTTGGAAGAAAGCCTTGAGTGACTGCTGTTCTGCTCCAGTCAGTTCTGCCTCATGTGTTTAGCTTTGATATAGCTTTATCTCGCTTTATGTAATCCTGCAGACTTTTTAATCTTCTCACTCTTGTGCCATAAGGGCAAATCCACTCCTTCGTTCCAAGTTCTTTGCTGTCACTCTCTAACCTCTTCACACTCTCTCCTCTTCCAAAGCCACCACAGAAATAACTTCCTCCTTTCTGACTCTCCCCTTTTCTGTTTCTCGCACTTCTCTTGTAACCATTTGGTTTTCATTACTATCTGAACCAGAGTCTGGCTTTCTGGTTTGATTGGAGACGGGTTTTAAAAGACATGGGAGAAAACCGTATCATCGCTCTGACACAGACCTCTTATGACCAAAAGCCAGACCCATCTGCCTGGGTCTACCCTGACTACCACATTCAACCCCAGCGTGGCGCCGGCAACCACCATCTAATACTGTGACTGGCGCTCCAGAGCCTCACAGGAAGCAGACACCGCATGGAAGTGTCCTATGAAACATGCAGAGTGTCGGCCAAGTCTGACAACAAACAACAACAGCTGTGAGGACAAGAAAAATGTGTTGACTTCTCACTGAGCAACAGGAACGTCATAAAACAGACACCATCTAAATCAATGATTCAGAGGTTGTTTTCTTTAAGACGGCGATATCCAAGTGATGAGGGCTTTGCTAGTCACAGTCTTCATCACGGAATGAAGAGGAAATGAAACAATGATTCACTACACCGAAAGGGACAATTACAAGGTTTTGACGAATTAATCTTTCACTTCTGTAAACAAACTGTCCTTCAATTCTTTAATCATGTTAAACCTCTGATGGCACAAAGGAACATGAGATCATTTCAGGCATGAGGAAACAATAACATTACTAATATATAGTCTTTTTGGGGTTTGTTCTTTATAATAAAATAACGAGTATTGAGGCTATAATTATTCACGCCTAATAATCATTAAATTGGATGCATGACTAAGTAATTAAAAACCACTTTCTTGGGTTATTTTGTTTGTGCAGCCGAGTAGGCATGTCACCGTTACGGGAACAAGTACAGCAACAGTTCCAGAAAAGTTGGAACATTGTGTAAAATGTAAATAAAAACAGAATGCAATGATTTTCTAATCCCATTCAACCTAAAAAGACACAAGATATATCAATGTTCAAACCAATTAAGTCGGTTGTTTTTTGTTAATATACACTCGTTCTGAATGTTATGCCTGCCACACATTTCAAAAAACTGTACTGCACTGGGGCACATTTACTACTCTGATACATCTCTTTTTCGTTTAACAACACCCAGTAAGTGTTTGGAAACTGAGGACACTAATGGTTGAAGTTTTTGAACAACTTGCTCAGCATTTCATTGTTTTTATTGTTGTATTTTTTGCTTCATAATGCATCGCACATTTTCAGTGGGAGACAGGTCTGAACTGCAGGCAGGCCAGTCTAGTACCCACACTCTTGTACCATGAAGCCACGCTGTTGTAACAAATGCAGAATGTGTTTTGGCATCGTCTTGCTGAAATAAGCAGGGATGTCTCGGAAAAAAGACGTCATCTGGATGGCAGCATATGTTGCTCCAAAATCTGTATGTAATTTTCAGAATTAAAAGGGGACTTCACAGATGTGACAGTTAGCCATGATGCCACGAGCACTAATACACCGCCATACAATCACAGATGCTGGCTTTTGAAGTTAGTGCTCGTAACAATCTGGATCGTTCTTCTCTTTAGCACAGAGGTCACAACCGTCACAGGCATTCACGGTTTTCACCTTTGTTCCTACATGCAAAGATTTCTCCTGATTCACTGAATTTTTTAATGATTGATTGTAGATGCTGAAATCCCCCAAATTCTGTGCAGTTTTGTGTTGAGAAACATTGTTCTTAAACCACTGGACTATTTGGCCATGCAGTTTCTCAATAAGTTCTAAGCCTCGTCCCATTCTTGCTTGCGAACAACTGAACCTTTCGACCAATTAACCTGTTTACCTGTGGAATATTCCAAACAGGTGTTTTTTGAGCACTCCACAGCTTTCCTACAAAACATCCCAACTTTTTTTGAACTGGTGCTGTATTTCACCAAACCACTGAGATACCGGCTGCGCTTTATTTTACGGTAGACTACAACAAGCAGTACTTTGTATCAGAAATCAAAAACTAGAATTAATATGTTCTTAATTAGGCAGTATTACACCCTTTATTAGATCCTTATACAAAAGTTATCACTTCCCACGGTTAGACCCTTAGAGGGTAATAGGGACTCATTACATAAGAACTGTACTGTAAACTAAAGTGAAATCATATTTCTGCCACTTCGCTTTAAAAACCAAGAACCGGATCTACAAGAAAGATCTAGTCTATAGGTGACTGCACAGACTTACTGTAATACTGTAGGCCAGGGGCCAGCAACCTTCACTCTCAAAAGGCACATTTTCGTAAAGTCTCTGGATCCACAACTATTAAATTCTCAATTTTTCAACTTTTCTTCTTTTTTTTGGATTTGCTATCCATAACTAGCCAAGGGAGACTTAAGACAAGCCACCAACAAAATTTTAGATAAAGGTGCTGAGCCGTAGACGTAGGCTATGATGCACATTTTAATTGATGAAATATTAAACTTCATTTCACAATTATAGAATGTAAGGATCCCTTTAGTTCTACAAAATTGAATGAAAATGAAAGAAAGAATTGTTAATACGTTTTTGCCGAAGCCACTGGAAAGGGGCAAAAGAGCCGCAGGTTGCTGAGCCCCGCTGTAGGCAGTGTGATTTGATCAAAGAGGTATTCATTGGTCTTGGTTACTCTGCCAATTCAATGGGCCCATCCAAAGAAAGTGTGTCTCAAGTCGCAGATATGTGCTTTCACTTTAGATTACTGTCGAGTTCTGTTCTAATGTGTTCCTAATTACCCTCTAATAACGACCAATAAGGGAGAATAAAGGGTCTAATAAAAAACATTATTTCTAGTTTATGTCTAATTTGATACATGTACAGCTTGTAACATCTTATTAGTGGATTGTAACAAAGTGTGACCGAGGCATCTTCTCTCTGACCTTACTCTGCATGATATACTGAAGTTTCCAATCAGTGCTAATTATGTACTATGGTAAAAACTGTCCTAACATAGGAGATGAATGACAGTGCTGATGAGAGTGGCCCTCGCTTGCCCTTCCACTCTGACCTGAGATGGATGCACCAAAGACTGACATGAAGGCCAGAAACATAGAAGAGGGGAAATTCAGACCACGAGATGCAGAGTAACAGTTTATTGCTACAAGTGTACAATCTGTACCAGCGGTGGTTGCTGTGGTACACATTTATTCTAATGTAACCTACTCAGTTGCCATGTATGTTGAGATAAAGATTTGAGGCTGTAATAAAGGCTCTGCTGTCGGAGGACTGAATAGGACGTGGAGACGAGGAGGAGTGTTTAGACACATGGATGAGCGAAGACTGGAGAGCAATCAGAGAGTAACTAAAACAGGAAAACAGTCTGTTCCCATCAACATCTCCTGAATGACTTCACTTTAACAAAGCCGTTTAGACAAGATGGTGACAACTCATCAGAGAAAGACAGAGAGCAGCGGAAGAACAAGATGTGGATGTTAGATGGGGAGAGATTATGCAAAATGAGAGCAAAGAAAAACAGACGGGAAGAGAGTAACAAAGGGAAAACATTTCAGATATGCCTTGACTGAAGCTAACTACTAGGGGGGGAGGTTGAAGCTTTGGCAATGACCTCAGCCAATACTCAATCTTACTCACTTCTCACTAGAGAACAACATGTATTTTATGAACTGGAATAGCAGCACTCCAAAAACAAAGTAAACAATCTCAATACTATGACCATTTTTTTTTAATTTTGTAGGGAGAAATTGTTCCAAAAGATGTTGTGGAGTCCAAGAGAGGGATTTGATGTCAGTCTTCAGAATTTGTTATGCTTTTAATGAAAAGTGTCTAGTATTTGTTGGCAGTTGCTGTTGCTTATTCTCCATAAAAAGAGGAGGAATCCACCTTTGTCTGTTTACTTAAACACATTAGCACAAAAAATACAACCGAGAGCCTCTCTCCCAGTTCATAAGTTGGTATGACTTGTCAAACCACCCAATTCACTCAGAGGAACACTCAGAAAAAGTGCATCTGTCTTGCATTTGATGCAAAATGTATTTTGTATTTTTCCACTAAAAAACGAACAAGACCATGAGTTAACAGTCACGTTAGTAGCTCTGTGAGGCTGTATTTACCAATGATGGATTTTATAGGGCTGACACCTTGTGGTCTGTTGGATAGTTTGCTGGTTGTTATTCTCTTGTCCGACTAAATTCTCATTGGTCGGACAGTCACTGGTCTTATTTTAATCAGGAGAGAGGAGCCTCCTAATCCATTATTTTCGGGGATGGGACATGTGCAGACCTGATGTATTTTATTGCTGACTGATAGGCTATTTACTGAACATTTACTCGGCGCCAAACTAATTGACACCATTTCAAAATAGCAGCACAAATTTCTACATCAGCCCCCAATCTTGGAGGACGTTAGAGCTGGGAGGATAAAAAGTTAATTTTTGATGACAATTTGCGTGTGTGTGTTTACTTTGCCGGACTGCTTTATCAACTAGGGTCAGCACTCAAAGATGCATCTATAATGTTACCAGCAGTCCATGTCCTGACTTCAGACCGGAAAGCTGTAGGTTCTGCCATATTTTACGTTGTTTCAGTGTTTGTAGGTTATCCTGATGAATTTGGTGTTAGCATGTTGCTAATGTGGTTATTTCCACAGGCTGAGGCGATGTTGGACTAATGTTGTAATGTTGAGGAACAGGCGAGAGAAACTGTCAAGCCTCATTTGAAGCCAGCTAAATAACAAGAGTAGTCTGATTTCGGTAATGTTGAAAGTTTATACTGCAGCGCTGTATCTAGTTTACTTGATACATATACCCTCAAGCTACATGAGAAAAAGAAATGGTGAAACTACACGGAAGTGATGTGCTTGGCAACACTGTGTAACTCTGATTAGCACCCGTTTAGGCTAACAGGCAGAGTGCGCTCAGTGCACTGTGGGTGATTTAGTTAATCTAAATGTAACGTGCAGTTTTTTTCCGGACCAATTGATCGGCTGGACAGTGGGTAGAACTCCAGCTGACCAAGACTTTACTTTCCTGACTACAGCCCTACTGTTTTGAACTTAATGCTTACATCATCATACTAACATACTCACAGTGACCATGCAGAAATGTTATCAGCTTAACTTAGTTTAGTTTTCCATGTTGCTCACAGCTTTGTTTATATACAGAAGTTGGTGTGATCCTTGTTGTTGGTGTGTGCGGAATGCGGCTGTGTGTGAGTGATGCTGCTGTATGTAAACTGACTTGATAGACCTTAAGGTAAATGCATGGCGTTGTGTAAAAAAAGAAATGGTCAAACAGCAGGAATTCATGTGTTTGTCAGCGTTGTGTAACCAGGTCACTCAGTGCACTGTGGCTGATTCAGTGAATGAGATAACCAGGCTTGGGGAGTAATAGATCATATGTAATATAATCAGGATACAAAAATAAAGTAACTGATTACAGATACATTTATTAAAATGGGCATTACATAGCGGTATACTACACATGTAGTGCACACATTACAACACTTCACGAGTCTCACAACACCACTCTGACCTGCTTAAAAGCAGCAGTCAATTCAGTATCATGTCCTCTAGTGAAAAACTGCTTCATTGTGTCTTTTAACCAGAAAGCAGGACAACATCTGTGACAGTTCTGCCTTTAGCTGTGAAAATAAACTGTGGATGGTGATGCTGGTGACCGGGATGGTCTATGGGTAAAAACTACTTAAAGTACATTTACATATGTGTAATAGCTGCTGTTAATCTAAATGTGCATTTGCAGTTAACCCAAGAAGGAATAACCAGACAAACAATAAATCTAACAATCATAAAACATTATATCAGGCTAAACAATTTCACCATTGTTGGCACTGAGGTAATTCCAAAAGTAACTAAAAGTAATCAAGTTACATTACTTAAATATAGTGATACTTGGATCAGGTTACTGATTACATTTGTTTAGGTTAATGATTACATTTTTACATTACAGGTAATCAGTAACTACTGGAATACAGTTTTAAAGTGACCCTCCAAACCCTGCAGATACCGTGCAGTTTTTTTTTTCCTATAGACCAATCAGTTGTTTGTAGTGTGGGTAGAATTTCAGTCAATCAAGATATGACTGCAGCCCTACAAATAATACTCCTGAGTTTATCCATTTACATGTAGTATACAACAGGTGTGCCTTTCTGTTGTAAAAAAAAAAAACAAAGAAATAATTTGTGTCAAAACACTATTGCGTAAAATAAGGCGTTACTCACTGGTAAATCTACAGTATTTACAGACCTATTACCATATTTACCCTCCCACAATGACCAATCCAGTATGCACTTTCAACACCACCTGCATACTGTGGTAACATGCAGGTCACAACAACAACACTTTCTACAAACACATCATGCATTGTGTTATTTTACTGTAACCTGCGTCACATTTTCTGAAACAACTGTAGGAAGATGAGTTCATATAGGACCAGATAATAACACTCACCATTCTGGATGTCTTTCATATCAAGATGAATGCTGGACATGAGAATACCCACAGCCTGTGAGCGCTTGTTGCTCAAGAGCTTCACCACCTGAGAGTTGATGAGACAAAGAGATGCAAGGTGCTGGGTTATACCAGGCCAAAGAGAACAGGGACATTAATACTCAAACATGACATAAACACACACAGACATACACATGCAGACATTTAATAATAACTGGAAACAAAGACAGGAACATCACTCTCTTTTGTCTGTTTACATCTGTGGGAGGAGAACTTAATACTATTCAACCGCAAACATTAGCAAAATTATAATGCTGTCTAGTTGAATTATGATGATTAACAATTTCTCCTTTTCCCCCAAATTTCCACATCCATCATCTTTCAGTCATGCAAATAAAACCTTTTAGAAAACAAGAGATTGATTAAACATACAGAGAACCTCCGTGGTTTTGTTTATATTACATTTTAGAAAACTGCACAATGCATGGAGAGGACTACAATAACGTCTAGTCAAAACCATTGTGTCCCAGGATCAAATCTGATCCAATATTAACAAATGTTGGTCAAATAATAATAGCTTCCACTTCTCCAACAGCCAGGAGTTGAATATCAAGCCTATGTTGTTGTTATGCATGAAAAACTGCATCCAAGGGGGCCATTATGAACCGCAACTCGACTGAGTAAGCAGAAGTGTGCACCGGGTAGCAAAGTGGTGAAGAGACAGGACAGGAAACCCGTCGCCTACTGTGATCCAGACAGAACGCTTCCATCTAAACCAGATCACACAAACCACAGACCTCTCAAACACACAGGAAGTTATATCACCAGGCCCCAACTGTCTCCATTTTCCCAGCTCGACCACAGCTTCAGGGGACAGGCCATTTGAGATATGATGCCAAACGGCTTCCACAGTGAGCCTGTGATAGCAAGTGTAGGGTAGCCGCTTCATGGCAGTAAAAAAAATACATCATTAGTCATGTTTTATCAGCTGACCCCAACAGTCCCAAATGAACAAACACATTCAACTTATACAAAACAGAGTTCAGCAGTGTAGTACCCATAGCTGAGTTGCCTGATATAACAGAGGATCATTTTACCACTTCTTACATAAATGTAAAATGAAATGAAAATGAAATTCCCTTGCAGTGTATCAGTAGTATCATTTTATAATGAAACACAGCTGCATCCATGAAGCACTATAATTACTGAAATTATTTTCGTGACGAACATATTCAGGACAACAAAACAGCCCCGAAAGTTTCATCTATTACGCCGTCTTTCAACAATTTTATGAAATCCATGTGTTTAAGTTTTTGGTTTAAAGAAATCCTTTTAGTCACATTCACTGTATGTTGATCCATTTATCATTTCAGGGTTCACCAGTATGGATTTTTATCAATTCAATACAGCTCTGGTTGATATGTAAGGAACAGCTCCCTAAGAAAGTTAAATGGTGTACAAGTTTTATAATTATATAAAACTATAATCTGAACTCTTTGTCTTTAATCACTGGGATCAAGCACAAAGTTCAACTAAAGCTACTAATAAGAATTATCTTGACCTAAAGGATGCTCATCTTATCACCTGACAGTCTGAACTGAGCAGGATCTGCAGAATCCATGTACTGATCGGAGACGTCAGTCTGTGACAGATAGGTTTCTGAAGAGCCATTATGAAGTTCTTAGGGTCAGGCTGGTTCAAACTGGTTGATATCAATATGGACATTGAAACTGTAGTAAGGTGTCATGTTGCTGGTATGATGTTGATATGACATTAACAGAACACTTTCACTGTGTATTTTTGCTGAGTACTGTGCACGTCACATAAAAACAATAGGTGACACCCCAGATATCTAGCTGAAGTGTGGCTGAAATAAAAACCAGCAGGTTCGGTGATACAAACGCGCTGCTCACTTTGCCAGTATTGCCTGGGCAACAGCATGTTGGCTCTGGCCATCAACTTCTTGGCAGTGCCTGGCTTGGCCAGCTCCTGACTAATCCAAAAATGGGCACAGAGGTGGAGTGCAAGGAGAGCTGAGATGGCCGAATGAAGCAGCTACACAGCACCTAGCCACCTGTGATGGTACCTACTTTTCACTGAAAGTGTCCCTTAATTGTGTACAATTTTAAGACTCAATATGTTAGCTGCAGAGATCATAACTGTTGTTTGTTTTTGTTTTTTGCACCAGGCTGTAAACATGTTTATTTCTGCTGCAACAGTGTCATTTTAATTTGGTGAACTATGAGAACTGACTCGCTTTTGGAGCCAGCCTCAAGTGGCCACTGGGGGAATGACTGATTGATCAACAGTCTGCAGAAGAGCCAGATGCTACAACAATGACCAACAAAGATACTGCATGAGGTCAAAGAGACAGATGGCATGCAGCCACTCCAAAAACAATAGGAAGTTAGGTATTGTAGTTCACCAACTGTTTTAACCTCTTTAACAACACAGTCAGTAGTTGGAGCTGCAGCAGTGGATGTCTGTTGTTGTCTGTACATCCATGGGTATTCTGCAAATGGGAACCGTTAATTGCTTATTTCGCCATTTGGATTAGCCAGTTGACAGAAAATTAGTATGCACCTACTTTAATTTGATTAATTATTATAGTAATTTTTCAAGCACAAATGCAAAACAGCAACAAGTGAGGATTTGTAGCTTTTTTTTGTCTTTAGTGATTGCAAATAAAATATCTTTTGGCTTTTGACTGTTGCTCAGACAAAACAGTTTTCACTGTTTTCTAACAATATAATCTAAACGATTGATTGATGAATTGAGAAACTAATCACTGCATTAAGTTGTAAAATAAATAAATAAATAAAAGTAATTATTAGTTGCAGCCCTCACTTATTTATATCCTTCCCTAACCTGCTTATAAGAAACCGTCATTCATGTGTGATCGAAAACTTTAAGCTGTGAGGAGCTTAGGACTTAAGCTGCATATTAGCATTCATTTGATCAGAAGTGAAAACACACTTTGCAACTCAAAAATCAAACACTAGTCAAAATACTGCAGGATGAACCCCAAATGCCAAAAAAGAAAAGCCCCTAAATCTTCCATCTTGAACAAATTCAAGTCATGTAATTTAGCACCATATTCTACAACTACATTCCAGCTACACATGAAAAAGGACAGCAGCATAAACAGTAAGACAGCTCCTCTTTTAAACCTCTCTGCAGACAGACAGCAGGGTCAACACATGACACTGGGTGTCAGTGGTACTATATCTTCACATCTGATACTGATGTCAGCCGAGGCCTTTAAACTGGCCGAGTACTGACGTCAAAGCTGCTCTCTAGTGGTAGCTCAAGAGAAGATGCTTGTCCCCTCTCATCAGCAGAACAGTTGAACTCACAACACACTGGGGGATGGGGATAGCTGCAAGTAGTCCTCATGAGCTGGAAATGTCAAAGGTTAGCTCCAAATTGAGGTCACTCACAGTTCTATGTACTGCATTTATTTATTCTTCTGTTATCGACTTCAATATCTGTGTTGGAGAAAACCTACAGTAGTATCATGCAGCAATGACCGAGGGAATTTAACCCACACCCACCTCAATTAGTCTCTTGTCTCAGTTTAGCAATACAACCACAACATGAGCAGCTTCATGATGTGGTGGCGGACTTATTCAGAGTCCCATCAATCAGAACCTCACAGCAAAGAAAGTCTGTTTCAATAGAGACGAGCACACTCATTCTGGTAGTTCCCCATCTTCCTGCCCTGTGTCATCTCCCATATCTAGAACCTGCAGGTGCAGTGCTGCTCTGTGCAGAAGTGAATTCCCTCCATTGTGTCGCTCAGGTGTGGAAGAATTCATCTGACAGCTATTGGAGTGTCAGCATGCTTGATGACGGCTATTTTTGAAGTGTGTTTGAAAAGGAATTCCAGTATGAGGAGTGTAGTTTTCTTGTGAAGGGCAAACTTGCTTAGCTTATCTCCTGTTTCCCACTGCTGTTGACTTTTGTGCTCTATTGGATCAAAACTGCAAGGTGAGGTTTTTTTTCCCCCTCCTATCCTATACATATGGGGCTTTAAAGTGATACTCCACTTTGTGAGAATAAGCCATTCAGTATGTACTCACCACTATGCCGATGTGATGATGGGTGAAGGTCTTCAGTTCACAAAACAATCTGAGAGTACATACTGAATACTTTAACTTCCAAGTTTCTTTGTGATGTGTGTGTATTCCTCATAAAACTTGTCATACAGGACTCTGTGGACTCTTCACAGCTTCAAGGTCACACCATTTTCCAAAGCACTGAGCACTGAAGCATACTATGCAGGATTTCCCTGAAAACTGAAATGATATGTATAAATAATATAAAAAAAATAATCCCCCTAAATCATCACTTACAACCAAGTGTATCTGCAGATACATTGCCCTCTGCCTGTAATTAACGGGATAGTTCAGATTATTTGATTTGGGGATGTATGAGGGACTTATTCATAGCCAGCACATTAACTGCTGTCAATGGCCCACGCAGTTCGGAGAAGCAGAGAGGGGCCCCAGCATAGAAGCTAAGCAAGGCACTGCTTTGGACAGAGTTAGCTACAAAATGTATTTTAGCCGATTTTGGCCACATAAAAAAGGTCCACATAAATTTTTTTTTAAAAATCAATAGCCGTTTAAGTGTGCGCTATATATCAACCACTGCCGACAGCATGTCTGACAGGAAACCACTGTTATAAAAGCAAAAGATCACTCTCTCCAAACCTACCAGACTCCTCTGGCAAAACCTGTAACCTCACAGAACATGGGAGTTGCTCAGCTACCGCTGCCTCGATCAGTTAGTTGTTTTAGTTATTGTGTGACTCCAAACTAACCCTTTAAAATCATGATAAAGTCGTACAATAACACAAACAAACTAACCAATCGTGGCTGCAGCAAACCAGCTTCTCCTTTGTTCTGGGAGGTCAAATGAAAGCAAGAAAATCAAAGGTGG